>BQNB010088336.1:645-27687 GCA_026074375.1 Tanacetum coccineum | reverse complement strand
GTTATATGAGGCCGACAAGTTTTTTGACATCATGAAAGTTCCCGAAGAAGAACAAGTGAAGGTTGCAGCTTATAAGTTACGTGGAGGAGCGGGAGCTTGGTGGCAACATGAACAAGATTACCGAAGAACACAAGGTAGACGACTCGTGGATACTTGGATGAGGATGAAACGGATGATCAAAGGTAGGTTTTTGCCCTCGGATATTGAGCAAATTTTGTACCAACAATATCATACTTGTGTCTAAGGAAAAAGAACTGTAGCCGACTATACGGGTGAGTTTTTGAGGTTGCAAGCCCGTTGTATCTTAAGGGAAACAGATGAATAATCCGCGGCTAGGTATATCGGTGGGATGAATTCTCCAATCCAAAAGAGGGCAATAAAGGCGGAAAGGATGGCTTCCAAAACTAGAATTGGTTTTAGGCGTTCAAACATGAAGAGTTCGAGTAATTATGGGAGTCGACCCAACCTAATTCAATCTACCATTCCTAGTACTACTACAACAACCTCAAGTTCTAAAGCTAGTGGAAGTGGAGGGGACAAGAATAAAGAACGCCAACCGGTTAATTCAAACCCTTATGCTAGAACAACGGGTGCTAAGTGTTTTAGGTGTGATAAACTGGGGCATAGGTCTAATGTGTGTCCTAAACGGTCCACTTATTATTCGGTAGAAAACAGGAATGATGGACTCACTGTTGATTAGGTGTTTCAAGAAGAAGATGAGTTAGAGTATGTCGAGCCTTTGGACGGAGAGGCAGAACAAGTCACATATGTCACTCAACGTACTTTGTGTTCGCCTAAGGTTAGTGAGTCGTCACAAAGAAATAAAATCTTTCAAACTAAATGCTTGGTTAAGGAAAAGCTTTGTTCTATTATCATTGATGGGGGGAGTTGTGAAACTTTAGTGTCTAAGGTGTTGGTTAAAGCTTTTAAGCTCCCAATCGAACCTCATCCTAATCCTTATCAGATTCGATGGATTAAGAAGGGGTTGGCACTTAAGGTGACCGAGATTTGTAAAGTTCCTCTTGCTATTGGGAAGCATTACAATGAGTTGGTTACTTGTGATGTTGTTGATATGGAGGCATGTCATGTATTTTTAGGAAGACTATGGCAACATGATGTGGACGCTACACACCAAGGTAAATCAAATATGTATTTGTTTAAATGAAGAGGAAAAACTATTGCTATGTTACCTTTAGGTGTCGTTTCTCCTAAGAAGAAATTAGAGAACAAGACCTTGGTAACTTTGGTGGCTTCACCAAAGGAGTTTCAAGCTAAAAGGAAAGAGACAGGGGTTTCTTATGCTCTAATTATGAAGGGCGTTGAAGATGTCATGGAGAATACAATACCGGCGGTAATTAAACCCTTACTAGCTGAATTTGGTAAGATTGTGACGGATGATACCCCAGACGTTTTGCCACCATTGTGGAATATTCAACACCAAATTGATTTGATTCCTAGAGCAAGTTTACCTAATCTTCCTCACTATAGGATGAGCCCTAAGGAGTCTGAATTTTTGCGTGAGAAGATAGAAGAATTGTTGAAAAAAGGCCACATTCAAGAAAGAATTAGTCCTTGTGCGGTTCCGGTCCTTCTTATAGCAAAGAAGGATGGAAGTTGGAGGATGTGCGTTGATAGTCGAGCCATCAATAAAATCACAGTAAGGTATCGCTTTCCTATTCCGCGTCATGATGACTTATTGGATCAGTTAGCAGGTGCTAGATTATTTTCTAAAATCGATTTAAGGAGTGGCTACCATCAAATTCAGATTAAACTGGGTGATGAATGGAAGACCGATTTCAAGACAAAGGATGGGTTGTATGAGTGGCTTGTTATGCCATTTGGACTATCTAATGCGCCTAGTACTTTTATGCGCTTAGTGACTTAAGTTCTTAGGCCATTTATGGGTAAGTTTGTGGTAGTATATTTTGATGATATCTTGATTTATAGCCAAACGAAGGAAGAACATAGGTAGGAATAGGAGGGTAAGAGAATTAGGAGAGACTAGGATAGGAGGAAGATAGGTAGAAAGGGGTAATTAGGAACATAGAGGAAAGGAGGGAGCAGTATTTAATAAAGAGGAGGTAGGGACAGGAAAAAGGAAAAGGGGATATAGGAAGAGAGGAAATAGTTAGGAAGGGTTATAGTAACAGAGGAGGGTTACTTAGGGGATAGGTAGTAGGAGAGGAGAGGAAGGGTAAGGAAAGGAAGAGGAAGGTAGGAGGATCAGCTTAGGCAACTAACCACAACATAGAAACGGTAGGGAGAAGGAGGGGAACTAGTTTAGGAATAGAAGGAGCAGGAAGGTGTATGGAGGAACTTAGAGGTAGGAGGAAATAGGATAAAAGAGGAACAGGAAAGTAGGGATGGAAAGGAAGGAAGGACATGAGGGTAAGAGGAAATAAGGGAGAAGGAACGAAGGAAAGAGTGAGAAGGATTAGGTAGGAAGGAGGAACATTTGGGTCATCTACGAAAGGTTATGAAGGCGTTAGCTGATAATGATTTGTTTGTTAACTTAAAGAAGTGTACTTTTCTTACTAATAAACTCTTGTTTCTTGGGTACATTATGAGTTCGGATGGGATTCATGTTGATGAAACCAAGGTCTATGCGGTTCGGGATTGGCCATCGCCTAAGACGTTGTCTGAAGTTAGAAGTTTTCACTGGTTGTTTGGCAACCTTTTATTGGGAGATTCTGTGAGAAATTTTAGTAGCATGGTGGCACCAATTACCAATTATTTGAAGAAGGGTCCGTTTCAATGGACTAGAGAGGCGGAGGAGAGCTTTAAGATTATCAAGGAGAAGTTGACAATCGCACCGGTACTTTCTTTACCTAACTTTGATAGAGTTTTTAAGTTAGAATGTGATGCTGTGGAAACCGGGAGTCCAGGATTGAGACTATTTTGTCACAAGAAGGGAGACATGTTGCGTTTCATAGTGAGAAACTAAATGAAGCTCGGCAAAAGTGGTCAACTTATGAACAAGAGTTGTATGTCGTTGTTCAAGCTATGAAGAAGTGGGAGCATTACTTGATTCAACGAGAGTTTGTGGTTTATTCGGACCATCAATCTCTTAAATATTTTCAAACTCAAAGGCATTTAAATAAGATACATGCACGGTGGGCGAGTTTCTTGGAGAAATTCAACTATGTGATCAAGCATAAATCAGGTGCAAATAATAAAGTGGTGGAGCCATTGATTTAGAAAGGATCCACTTTATTGGTGACCATTAGTAACGAGGTTATGGGTTTCGATTCAATTAAGGAGTTGTACGCAAGTGATGAAGATTTTGGTAACATTTTGGATGGAGCTCGAAACCAAGCAACATTGGGGTGAGTTTATTTTACTTGACGGTTATTTGTTTAAAGGTAATCGTTTGTGTATTACTAAGACTTCCCTTATTCTCTTAGGAGTCAATTGATTAAGGAAGTACATGTAGGAGGATTGAGTGCTCATTTAGGTCGAGATAAGACTATTGCTAGTGTGGAAAGTTGGCTTTATTGGCCTCAATTAAAAAGGGATGTTGGAGCTTTTGTAAAGAGATGTGTTGTGTGTCAAGAGGGAAAGGGTAAAGCATAAAATACAGGTCTTTATATGTCATTGCCCGTACCTTACAGTCCTTAGGTCGATATTTCGATGAATTTTGTGCTTGGACTTCCTCGCACTCAACGGGGAGTTGATTTCGTGTTTGTTGTTGTTGAAAGGTTTTCTAAGATGGCTCATTTTATTCCTTGTAAGAAAACTTCGGATGCGGCACATATTGCGAGGTAGTTCTTTCAAGAGGTGGTTCGTTTGCATGGAGTTTCAAAGTCCATTACTTTGGATCGGGATAGTAAGTTTCTTGCTCATTTTTGGTTGACACTTTGGAGACGATTGGGTGCATCTTTGAATTTTAGTAGTACCGCTCATCCTCAAACGGACGGTCAAACCGAAGTAGTTAATCGCACATTGGGGAATATGATACGCTGCTTATGTGAGAAAAATCCTAAGCTTTGGGATGTGTCATTGGCACAAGATGAATTTGCTTATAATAGTGCAGTTCATAGTTCCACGAGATTTTCACCATTTGAGGTTGTGTACAAGACTTCTCCAAGGCACGTGGTGGATTTAGTTGATTTACCGGGGAAGAAGAATATTCAAGCAACTAGGATGGTGGAAGAAGTTCAAGCTACTCATGAGGTTGTGCGAGCCAACATTACCGAAGCAAATGCTAAGTACAAAATTGCAGCGGATAAGCATCGTCGGAAGAAGTTGTTCCAAGTAGGAGATGCGGTAATGGTGTTTCTTCGCAAAGAATACTTTTCGATCGGAACTTATAGCAAGCTACAACCAAAGGAATACGGTCCGTACAAAATACTTAGAAAAATTAATGATAATGCTTATGTGGTGGATTTTCCAAATACTTTGAGTATTTCAAAGACTTTCAATGTGTCAGATTTATATGAATTTCACTCCGAGGCCGTGAATGAGGACAAGCACTCGAGGACGAGTTCTTCTAAAGAGAGGGAGAATGATGAGGACGTGATTAACAAGCTAGCAGATGAGTATATGGATCATATTGATCATAGGAAGAGTAAGAATGGAATTACTGGCGGGAGGAGTAATGTTATTCCTAACAAGTAATGTTACTTCTAAGCAAGAAGAAAACCTACTTAGGTTACTTGTGTTTTTTTTTTGTCATGATATGTGGATGGAGTAAGGTTACTGGAAGCATAAAAGTAACCTTACTTGTGTGTTTTTTTTATGTCGAGATTTTTTTTAAGTTTCCTTATTTTTGTTATTCTAGAATAATTTGGTAAACTTTTTCCCCAAGTTTAGTTCTCCTATAAATATAGGGCTTGGGTTTATTGTTTAGGCATTCAATATTCAATCATTAATAAAAATCACGACTTTTAGTCTTTATTATCTTGGTGTTTCATCTATAATCCTAGTTAGGGCTTATAGCACGTTTCCGTTCTGCGTCATCACATCTATGATTCTTGTACATCATATAGTAGTTGTAGTTGTATTCATCATCTTTGTAAACCAAGTGTAGTGATATTGGTGTGATTCTACAGTGTGAAGAATCCGGTATTTAACTTTGTACCGTTAAAAGGTGTAAGTGACGTTGCGAGGCTTCTTCGCCGATTAAAAGGAGATTGGTGACTAGTGTATTCGAACTCTCGAGTAGGTGACTTGTGGAGTGGAGTATGGCAAGGAATGTGTCCTTGTAGCCGAACCACTATAAACGCTTGTGTCTTGGTTCTATCCTTCTAACTCTTTACTTATTTTCACTTCTTCATAATTACTAACCAAACATCAATATTGTCAAACTTCACATAAGATTTTAAACAAAGCATAATTTTAAAACGGTAAAACTATTCAACCCCCCTTCTAGTTTTCCATAATTGGCATCAAAAGCTAGGTTACCAAAGTTTTTAAAATATATTGTATTTTAAATCTTTAAAACGATAATGGATTCGGAAAACTACAAAGAAGGTCAATCTATGCAACGACCACCTCTTTTTGAGGCTAATTGCTTTATATATTGGAAAAACCGTTTTGAAACTTATGTGAAGTCTAAGGATATTGATCTTTGGCACATTATAGTTTATGGTAACTATAAACCTACCATTAAAAACAAAGATGGTAAGGATGAAATCATTCCTTATGAGAAATTTGAAGAGAGCTATAAGAAAATGATTTTCAAAAATGTTGAAGCAAAAATGGTTTTATACAATGCTTCACCCAAAAAGGAATATGAAAGAATTTTCATGTGTAATACGGCTAAAGATGTTTGGATATCACTAATAATCACTCATAAAGGAAATAAGCAAGTTAAAAATAACAAAATAGACTTATTTGTCCAAAAATATACAGAAATTGCTATTTCTGATGATGAAACTATTGATTGTGTTTTTGCTAGATTTAATACTATTATTACGTCTTTAAAAGTACTTGATGAATCTTTTTCAAGTCATAATCATGTTAGGAAATTTCTAAGAGCGCTCCCCACCAAGTGGCGTTCAAAGGTGACGGCAATAGAAGAATCCAAGGACTTATCTACACTACCTTTAGATGAGCTCGTCGGCAATCTAAAAGTCTATGAGGTAGTGCTTGAAAAGGACTCAGAGATCTCCAAAGGCAAGAAAGAAAAGTACAAGTCACTTGCACTCAAAGCAAGAAAAGTTTCAACTAATGAAGAAGTATCTTGTTCGGAGAGTGACGATGAAGAGTATGTCATGGCCGTAAGAGATTTCAAAAAGTTCTTTAGAAGAAGAGGAAAGTTTGTCCACCAACCTCATGACGACAAAAAGAACTTCTGGAAGATTAAGGAAGACAAAAAGGAGAAAGAAGATCGAAGGTGCTTCAAGTGTGGAGATCCAAATCACTTCATAAGTGATTGTTCCAAACACTCTTACAACGATCAAAAGGCATTCGTTGTTGGGTGTTGGAGCGATAGTAAAGAAGACTCCAAGAAGGAAGAAATTTATCTCATGGCACTTGACAACAATGAGATACTCTCTAACACTCGCTACTATAGTAGTTCATCTTTAGATAGTGAATTATTACAAAATGAGTATAACAAGTTATGCAAAATTAGTCTTAGGATAATCAACAAAAACAAACACCTAAAGGATAAAAACGAATTGTTAAGAAACGAAGCTTGTGACCTTAAAAAAAGGATAGAACAGCTAGAAAGGAACAAATAAGCATGTCTCAAATGTGAATCATGTGACAACCTCCAATCTAAAGTTAGCTCACTATCATTAAAATTAGCTAGTTTCGAAAGTAGTAGTATCTTTTTGCAAGAAGTGCTTGAAAAACAAAAAACAAAAAAAGATAAACATGAGATTGGATTCACAGAAGACATAGCTTCTACTAGCAACACTAAAACCAAAAGTCGGGTCCTTTAGACAAAGAAACGTCTATTGTAGAACTGGCATTGCCAGTTCCCTCTGCAAGAGAACCTGCCAGTTTAATCGAACAGAACCGACTCTCTATAGAAAATGGTGAATCTTTGGAGACTAACATAATAAAGAAAAATAGTTCTGTACAAAGAACAAGAAAACCTTCATCAAACAATTCTGTAAAGAATATAAAACAAGCACCAATTCTAAAACTTAGCCAAAGGCTTGGAAAAAGCAAAGTCCAAACACACCCCAAAACACCCTATATGATAACTAGTTCATTATATCCAAAAAGCGATTATCATCAAGTTGGTTGGAACTACTCAACACAACAAGGATATCAGTTTCAACCACCTAGCTTTAATCCATGGGGAACTTGTCCGCCATAACCAACCAAACATGTATAACGCTAACGGACCCATGAGATATTAGGGACCAAACGCTTGAGTTGCTTTGTGATTATAGGTACGTCTAAAACTTAAGCTAGAACCAGATGAATTGATCAAAGATTGTGGATGCTCAAGACATACGATGGGTAACAAAGATCTCTTCTCATCCTATAAGGATATAGACGGATGTAACGTAGTGTTTGGAAGTAACATTAAAAGCAAGATCATCGAAAAAGGTACAATCACTCATAACTCTCTCACTATTCATGATGTTAGCCATGTAGAAAATCTTGGTTTTAACTTACTTAGTATAGGTCATGTGATAAAAAAATGAAAAGTACTATTTAGCGACACCGGTAGTGAGATCCTTAAAGACAGCATTACCATAGGTAGAGGGATTAGAAAAAATGGCCTTTACATAATGAAAATGGGAAACTCACCAAAAGATTTTTGTTTAACTTCTATAGATGATACTTCGACCTTATGGCATCGAAGATTGGGTCACGCCAATATGCGACTTATTCAATCTCTATCATCTAAGGAGCTTGTTAGAAACTTACCTAAACTAAAATTTGAAAGTCATTTTTGTGACGCTTGCAACATTAGGAAGCAAGTACACGTAAGCCATAAGGCTAAAAACATGGTTTCAACCACAAAATGTTTAGAACTCTTACATATGGACTTGTTTGGTCCATCGGCCGTCCAAAGTTATGGAGGTAACTTCTACACTTTGGTCATTGTCGATGACTACTCAAGATATACTTGGACAAGATTTTTAAAACATAAAAATGAAGCCTTCGACCACTTCAAAATTTTAAGTAAAAGAATTCAAGTTCAAAAAGGTTGCCTCATTGTGTCAATTTGAACGGATCATGGTTGAGAATTGGATAATGAAGTACAATTTGGAACATTTTGTGATGCTAATGGTATCACTCACAACTTATATCTTAAATAGGATCTTAATTAGACATTTCCTCACAAAAAACTCCTTACTAGCTTTTCAAAGGTAAAAAGCCCTCCTTAGAATATTTGAAGGTTTTTGGTAGTAAATGCTTTATTCTTAATACTAAAGACTATCTTACTAAATTTGATCCTAGATCTACCGAAGGTATATTTATTGGTTACTCACCTAATAGTAAAGCTCATGTAATTCTAAATAAAGAAATTATGAGGGTCAAAGAATCTCTAAATGTGAGATTCGACAAAAGTCCTCCTCCAAAGTCATCACCTTTAGTAGATGATGATATAATAGAAAGTCAAATCATAAAAAATCAAAAAAGAAGACATAAAAATCAAGGAAAATAAACCATTAAACAAAGAAATTATCAACATCAAGGAATTCAAAGACCATCCCATTGATTCTGTCATAGGTAAGCTTCACGAAAGAACCTTAAGATCTCAAGTCTAAAGTCAAAGTAACTTATTTTGTTTTGTGTCATCCATAGAACCAAAAAATGTAAAGGAAGTCATACAAGACGAAAGTTGGACTATGGCTATGCAAGAAGAATTAAACCAATTTAAAATAAATGATGTTTGGAGTCTTGTTCATCCACCTGATAATCAAACCATAATAGGTACTAAATGGGTCTTTAAAAAAATTAGATGAAAATGGTGTCGTATCTAGAAACAAAGCTAGACTTGTTGCACAAGGATACAACCAATAAGAAGGAATAGATTTCGATGAAACCTATGCTCTTATAGCAAGATTAGAATCTATAAGAATCCTCCTTGCTTATGCTTGTGCACATGACTTCAAACTTTTTCAAATGGACGTCAAAAGTGCTTTCTTAAACGATTTTATAAACGAAAAAGTCTATGTCACTCAACCTCCCAACTTTGTCGACTTTGAAAAACCCAACCATGTCTTTAAACTTAAACAGGCTTTTTATGGTCTTAAACAAGCACCCAAATCTTGGTATGATAGACTCAAAGCCTTTCTTCTTGACCATATGTACACCATGGGCTTGGTAGACAACATTCTATTTATAAAGAAAAAGGATTTACATATCATCATTGTCTAAATCTATGTAGATGACATCATCTTTGGATTAATTTGTCAAGACCTTTGTGATGATTTTTTAAAAATCATGCACGACGAGTTTGAGATAAGCATGATGGGTGAATTGGATTTCTTCCTCGGGTTACAAAATCAAACAACTAAAAGATGGCATCTTTTTTAACCAATCCAAATACATCAAGGAAATGCTCAAGAAATTTGGTCAAGAAGACTTCAAACCAATCAAAACTCCTATGTCATCCGAAACCAAACTCACCAGGGATGAAGATGGGAAATCCTTTGACGACACAAAGTATCATGGCATGATTGGTAGTCTTCTCTACCTAACATCTAGGCGGTCGGACATCATGTTTAGTGTTTGTCTATGCGCCCATTTTCAAGAAGTTCCTAACTCATTTAGGATTATGGTATCCAAAAGGAACGGGGGTAGAAACCATTGTTTACGCTGACTTTGATCATGCGGGAGACTATGTCGATCGCAAAAGCACAAGTGGTGTGTGCACATTCATGGGATGTTGCCTCACATCATGGTTTTCGAAGAAACAAACGGCCTTTTCCATTTCCACTACCAAAGCCGAATACGTCTCCGCCGAAAAAGCTTGCCAATAAACCTTATGGATGAAACAAGCTCTTGTTGACTATAACATAAACTTAGATGACATGCCCGTCCTTTGTGACAATAAAGGTGACATCGACCTTAGTAAAAACTCCATTCTCCATTCTCGTACCAAACATATAGAAATCCGACATCACTTTCTTCGTGACAATGTCCAAAAAGGAAACATTTCTATTGAGAAAGTCTCCTCCAAAGACAACATAGTCGATATTCTAACTAAACCCCTCAAACAAGAACCTTTTAACCTTCTTAGACTAGGTCTCGGTCTCATGGAACCAAACGCCTAGATAAAGCCTAGAGGTAAGTATCTTTCTCTTATTCCTCTTTGAGTCTAGGACTCTATTTTTTCGAAAGCTTTCTAAACACCATACTATATGTACAATATATGCACTTACTATATGTATTTACATCACAAAATATTTTTGTTACATCAAGAATCTCGAAAGCATTTATTTCTTAAAAACATTCTCACGAATTAGGACACTAACAAATTCATACATTGTTTTAATACAAAGTAAAAATGTTTTGATCATGCATCATAAGACTCTTGAATGCAAAATGAAATGTATAATTAATATACATTTTCGAACACATTCAATCGTAGCAACATTAAACCAATGAGACTTAAGGTTATCTTATATATATTTTCTTTTGAGTCGAGATAACCACCTCCACATTGTTTCATATATGCACACACTAGAAAATGCTTTTCTGCAACATCTGCTATCGTCGTTTCCATTGAAAAACAAAGCCGGTTCTTTTCTGCAAAAGGAACCGGAAGAACCGGCAACACTGTGTAGATACAATAAAATCTATTTTTAAACTTCAAACTCAACATTTTCCCACCAAATTCATCCTTACATCAGTTTATAGGCATTAGATGTTGACTTTAGGAAGATCTAATGATTAAATTTTAGCAAAAATGGAAGATAATGCATTAACTCTTGCAAATCTTGCTCTATAAATAGACATAAAATTCTAAGCATCCCCTCAACCATCTCAATATGCCTAAGTCAAACAAAGACAAGAAATCAGTCAACAATTTCAAACGTACCTCGAGGATGAGTGTCCGACCTTGTTGCTTTAACAAACCTCGTCCGGCATCCCCTCCATATCAAACACTATCACCTCCAACTGACTACCAAACGGCTCCTCCATCAACTTTAAATGTCTCTCCACCACTCTCCACAATCACAACTCTGGGAATCTCGCCAAGCAAACTTTTGCTCATCCCAAAGTCATCTCCACCTCCGTTAACCCCACCCCTACCGGCATCAACTCAACCTTCAAAACACTCGTCAACCCTAACCATAAACTTGGACCCTGTTGAGCTCATCTTCTCGACCCCTCCTTCTTCCTTATACGCATTCTATGACTCTCTCAAAGATTTACCTCCTAGAACTACAAACCCTCTACCACCTAGACCCTCCTTCGAATCCATCGAACGTTTGGCAAATCAACCTCCACCTCTTCCGACCATGGAACCTCCTCTTCCACCATTGCCACCACAACTTCCACCTTTACCACTACAACTTCCGCCTATAGGGCCTAACAACCCATTTCCTATGCTCACTCATGAAATGTTTTGCAACCATTGCCAATGCACTCAAGTCATTGTCGATAACCTTCGTGATGAGATGCGATTCATTCTCAATCACATTCAAGACCGCCTCAACGTTCTCGCTCATAACTAATAGGCTAAGAAATTAGGAATCAAATAAAAATGTAGCTATAATTAAGATCACTCTCTTAATCTTAATTTCATCTTTGCTTGTTATGATCAATAATTGTAATTTAATAAAGAATGCTTGATAAAAATAAATGTGTTGTGTGACTATTTTCCTTTTGCTTTTTGCCAAACCAATTTTTGAAAAGTTAACTTTTTTTGACTTTGTGTACAGTAGTCGGTTCCATCGATTATACAAGTCGATTCCATCTACAGAACAGAACAGTCCTCGCCGGTTCCACATAAGCCTTTTCTAGTTTCTTGCCTTTAGCATTTGTTTTGTAGGTACTTCTAAAGGAAGGGGGAGCGCATACCATCTTAACTAACACATTTGTTTTGTAGCATTACATCACATTCATGATTTCCTCAAGTTTAAAGGGATACCTCCAATAAGGGGGAGGTTTGCATCTCGGTTCAAACCGACTCAAGACAATCTTACATTTGATTCACTTCAAGACAATCAAGAACATGTCATGCCTTGCTCCTTTAAAAAAAGGGGGTACTTTCATTAAGGGGAAAACATTGCATACCATCGATTCATCTCGATCTAACTTTTACCTCTCTTCCTCTTCTAAACTAGAATTACATCTTTAATCTTTTTAGTTTTGACAAAAAGGGGGAAAAGGAAGTAAAATGGAACTTAAATAAAACTTTAATTCCTAATTACATTTAGCTATGTTACTTCTAGTCTTTTATGTTTTGTCATCAACAAAAAGAGGGAGATTGTTAATACAAATAAACCGATAAAAACGTTTATTTATATTTTGACGATATTGCTATGTTTTGTCAATAACAAAATATAAAATCACATTTGTGTAAACTAGCTAAATCACACATATTATACCAAAACACTTTTACACCTTTCTTTTTTATTTATAATTCACCTTACTTATAAATAAACCTTCAAAAGTTTTTACATCATAATGACATCATCACCCCAGCATATCTTAGGGTAATCTATCAAGATTACATATGATATTTCAAGATTTTGCAAATCAAAATTCAGATTTAGTTACTGTTGGCAGGTTCCATTGAGTTACACTGGCCGGTTCCCTTCTGCAAAGGAACCGGCAGAACCGGGCTACAGTGCATATATTGGTCTATAAATACCAAGCCATTTCTCATGTTTTACTCACCCATTTCTAATTCTAAACTCTCTAATCTACTGATCATTCTCTTCTCTTCAATTCTTGTTTAGTTTCTTTTAGCATTTGTAGGTAATTCTCTTCAAGGGAGAAATTGCCAAACACCCATTTGAGACGATCAAGTTCCAAGTATTTTGTTTTGCTTCTCCATTGCATCATCAAGATCACATCTCTAATTCTTATACATCATATAGTAGTTGTAGTTGTAGTTGTATTCACCATCTTTGTAAACCAGGTATAGTGATATTGGTGTGATTCTACCGTGTGAAGAATCCAGTATTTAGCTTTGTACCGTTAAAAGGTGTAAGCGACGTTGTGAGGCTTCTTCGCCGATTGAAATGAGATTGGTGACTAGTGTATTCGAACTCTCAAATAAGTGACTTGGGGAGTAGAGTAGGGCAAGGAAGGTGTCCTTGTAGCCGAACCACTATAAACGCTTGTGTCTTTGTTCTATCCTTCTAACTCTTTACTTATTTGCACTTATTCATAATTACTAACCAAACATCAATATTGTCAAACTTCACATAAGATTTTAAACAAAGCATAATTTTAAAACGGTAAAACTATTCAACCCCCCTTCTAGTTTTCCACACTGTTGTTAGAAGAAATCCAACAAACCAGTTTCTAGAGCGGAACCACAAAATCAAGAACTACTCCAACAAGACCTCGGCAAAGGGTTATGATTCCTTAATGCCGAGTGGCATCAACACACACAAACGGGAAATTTACACTCAAACGTTTATTAAACGAGAGCAAGAAAAGAAAGTACAAATAAACCTTACCCCCTTATCTCTATTTATAGAGAATAAGGGGGGAGAAACCTAATACTTGTTGAACAAGGAATCTACAATTAAGGAGGTTAGGAAATTTCATAATACATGACTAACCTCCTTAAGTTTGAGCTAAACTAAAATTAACCCCTTAAACTTATATCCTAACTATTACACACTAATATTCTAACCCCAGTAGTAAATGATGGTCCATGTGATTATATTTCCTTAAAGGGCCGTTAAGTAATAAGAGATAATTATAACTCCTTATAATTCTGTTAATAATATGTATGTATAAAAATGAATGTCTTTATCTCTAAAACTATTCGTTCTAATATGTTAAATTTGATTGATACCGTAATATACAATGTTGTCCTCTTTAGTAATTTTACTAGTTGAGTTATTTATTGATCTGATTTGCCAAACACTTTTAAAACTGATTATCCGATTATTGTGATATCAAACAACATAATTAAATCCAAACACTAAGTTTCAAAATCACATTTTGTAACCGATGATTATCTGATTATTCATTATTAAAATGCATAATCTGTTTTCATTAAGCAATTCCAAACACCCCCAGCATTAGGTATGGTTGCGAGTGAGCTCGCCGTTTCTGACGTGGCACCCAAACGACTTCGCCACTTCTCTCGCCACCACACCACAATGGCTCACCACTTTTGGTTTCGTCACCCGCAAGACGATGAGAAAAACGAACTGATTTTGTTTTTTTAGTGTGTTTTGTGTTGAGTGTGTTTTTGTGTCTGAGGTTGGAGACAAAAGTTTTGTGTGTGTGTGTATTTAGGTGGCTAAAAATAGTGATGTGGCATTAGCGAGGCCTAAATGGCATGACAAATCCATGCCATGACACATGATGCTCTTAATGTTCTAAAAATCGGGTTCTTTTAATCACGAAAACACATTATGCTTAAGAAATTTTGACATGCATAAATTGTTTGCATCTTCAAAATAATCTGTTGAATGTTAAACGATGTAGATATTATTTATTATTCAACCACAATATATAGAGATTACATGATACATATATGAAACCTTAACCGACCCTAAACCCACAAATGGGTTTGGGCCGTGATGTTGGTCGTTTCAAAACAATCAAAAATATTTGTAAGGGATGGAAAGATACGGATGCAAATTAAAACACCTAAGTATCATGATAAGTATTGATCTCCCAGACGTCGTTCTAAGAGATGCGAATTTGAGACTTATGTTTTGGTTCTTTGTTGGATGCTTAGATATCACAATTTTTTGGTTTTTGAAATTAACGACTAAAAGACAAGGCAAAAGGGAAATAAGGCAAAATAAAACTAAGAAAACCACTGCATAACTAAAAGGCAAAACTAAAAAGATCTAAAGCAAAATATAACTAAACATGGCTAATAAATAACTAAAGAATAATCTAAATGATAATGGTAATTAACATGCCAATTAATAAAACAAAACATCAAAATAAAGCTAAACGACATAATAGTAAAACTACGCATGACAAAACTAATTAATCTAAACATCACAATTAACAATAATAACGAGAGAATTGAACAAGGTTTAAAGAGCACCAGATTTATAGTAAGACGCGAAAACGACTATAGGCTCTCAAACATAACCCTATCTAAAGATCTTGGATACCCCACAATACTCCTTAAAACCCATGTACTTCAAGACATCTTCTCAAGATTGAGGGGGCGTTTGTTTACCTTGCATGATTCACTTTAGGATTTACTTTAGTATTTAGACTAAAGATTTGGGTTAGATATAATGAGATGGCCCACAAGGATAATATGACATAAAAAACAAAAAATAAATGCCTTTATAAATTCTTACCAAAATCAAATGGTAAATAACACTCCACATATGTTTGCTACATAAAAGGACAAATCAATTTTTGTAACCACACCTCCTTGCCTAACCTTTTAAGATGCCTGAATATTTGGTTTATTATGGGCCTAGCCAAAATCATCCCCTCATTCCAAACATGTGTGATTTGAAGCCAAATCCAAATTTTATTATTTATCCCCCTAAGCCAAGCGCCTCCTGCAACTTTAAGTGAATTTGAGGTGGTGAAATGAATAAAGTTTGCAACTTTCATAAGTAAAATGTTTAAAAATGATAAAACCTTAATTTTTAAAACTAAATTAGCACTAAAAATATAAAAAGATTAAAACTTAAATTAAAATATAAGATTAAAATAGCTTTTAAAACAAAAAGATGGAAAAATTATTAATTAAATGACTAAAAGTATGGAATAAGTGTGTTTTGTGTGTGTGATCGGTGGGCTAGGGGGTTATAGGTTAATTTTTTTTATTTTGTATATTATGTTGTATATTATTGTGTAAATATAAAGGTTAAATGTAAAAAGTAAGGTTTTTAAGGTAAATGGTAGAACTTAGCAAAGTTTGTCGAAAACACGAAGCAAAACTAAAAATGCTAAAATAAGTTTTATAAGACCTCGGGGTGAATAATAGAAATATTAAACTACGTTAGACACATAGACAAGAAATAAGCTAAAAAGACAGCTCAAATTTATTGGAAACGTAAAATTACTGAATCGAGTAACGGTAAAAATAAATATTTTTACTTAAAGGTAAAAAAGGAATAAAATAAGATTTAATTATTTATCTGATTTTTACGGTGTATTACAGTCGACCCCGCCCCCCCCCTAAGGGAACTCTGGTCCCTATAGTTCTACTGACGACTGAAACAGACGAGGAGGTGACGAAGAGATGCGGGTACTTGGTCTTAAATTCATTCTACTTGCTCCCAAGTGAATTCAGGTTCTCGTCGAGAATTTCAACAAACTTTGACTATAGGGTAAGACTCTGCTTTAGTTGTTTGACCTCATGGTCTATGATCTTACAGGATTCTTGTTGAAGTGTAGGTTGTTGTCGAGTCGAATTTCGTTTAGCAGAATGACAAGGCTTTCATCAGACAACCATCTCTTTCAATGCAGGACTAAAGCTACAAACTTTAGATTATGCGTCAAAACATGTTTGAAGGGTTAAACAAGATGATTAAACGGGATAGCAAACAAATATGGAATAAATAATGGTTAAGACATGAAATGTCTGCAATGTGCTTGTGGGTACGGATTAATGGTTAGAAACGCCCTTAATGAAAAGATGAAATATGTGTATTGATGATAAAAACAAGTGAAAACAAAGAATTAATACGCCATATCGATGATTAGAGAAGTATACATCAAGTGACAATATGTATCAAGATCGAAAAATGAATTTGGGTTGATAATCAATGCAAATGGAGGAATCAAAAAAATTACTAATCTTCAAAAGAAGTGAATGCCAATTCAAAAAGGTGATAATGAGTTTGATATTCTAGGATTTAGAGAATCCTAAAACAAAGATTGAACATTTTGTGAACAAGGTAGCGAAAATCATTAAATCAATGCAACGAAGGAATGAGTGGATCATAAAGAAAAAGAATAGTTATAGCATCGCGAGGGGAATGGATGAGAGTATATGAAGAAATAATATAAGATGTCGCGAGCATGTAGAGTACAAACGTTTCAATGACTTAAGAGAGTATGTGAGAAGAACATACGTACAAATGTAATAATGATCAAAAGGATAAATATAGAAGATGATTCGCATAAACGGATTACGAATCAAGGGAGTATGAAGGATCACTTGTACGAATAAAAAGTCAAACAAATAATCAATTGACCATAATGATAGTAGGATAGAAGTAGGTGTCAAGAATATCAAAACATAGCAACGGTCAAGAAGAAATGAACATAAAGAATTATGAAAGACTATAGAGAGTCATTTATGAAGTTAACTGATGCAAACGAGAGAATTAATACTAATAGTTGAAAGAGGCATATTTTAAGGAAACACTATGTCAAGATTGCTAAACGATATAAGTAAATTAATTGTACAAATAATTAATTATTAAAGAGATTTAAAACCAAATGGCCAAAATAAGCACATATAAAGGAAGTGGTTTATCAAGGATGTTAAAATGGGTTATGCGAAAATAATTGTATAAACAATTGATGATTAAAAGGAGTTAATACTAATGGTTAAAACTCGCACATAATAAAGATATGGTATATCAAAGATATAAAATGGAATATGAGAAGTTAATTGTAAAAACAATTAATTATTGGAGAGAATGGATACATCCGTACCACAAAGCAATAAATATATCGAGAGTTTCCAAAGATTTTTTTTTAAATAAGAAGGCCATCATTAACAATGATGGTCGAGATTCTCTTTTTGGAGCGGAGCTGCTTGTTGAGTTGTTCCCAAAGGATATCCTAGTCAGAAGACGCGACCTTCATTAGCGTGGTTTGTCTCAAGGGTCTTAATGCGTGATTTGTTCTCGACATCTTGGATTGTGTTCCGCTCTAGGTAAAAGAGCATGTTAGTCATACGTTGGGCTATAAGTTGCTTGATAACTGATGTACTTTAGTAGTTGTCTTCTTGGTGGCATAATTCTCCAAAATCACCAAAAGAAAAGAGAAAAAAAGAATAAGACGTCAACAACTCGATTTCCAAATTTAGGTGTTCTAAGGCGGCGTGTATGAGGCGACAATTTAATAGTCGTATTTCAATTAGTCGGCATGTTTCTATGCAGTGGATTACGTGATGTCATATGCATTTCAAAAGTACGAGGCGAATGCTCAAACTTGGAGTCAAATAGTAAAATAGCCAATGGGATCAACGAACTATGTCGCGTTTTGATATTATCAGAAAGGGAATTAAGTAAAGTCATGAAAAAGAAATTTTAGAGACCATTGAATTACTAACAATGTCTCGAAAGGTTTTAAACACAACGTCTTGAAAATAAATGAGACAATGGTGTTACTCACATAGTCTTAAGAGAAGAGTATTAGTATTTATATAAACAACATTTATATAAAAATATAGAGACATTCTAGAAGGTATACATAAGTGATCAAAAATAGTCAACATTTATATAAATTCCCGTTATATAAATAAGTAGCGATACTCTTGAAGATAGGCGTAAGAGATCGAAAAGAAAGTCAAGTATCATATAATTATTATCTATATAATACTAGTGTTATTGCTCGAGAGAGTAAATATAAGCAGCCAGGAAGTACGCACGCACGATTATCAGATAAAACAAGAGGATAGACTCTTAATTTTGAAAAGTAGGCATAGTCTAGGTTTTGAAAACAACCCAGTTCTCTATGACTTCGGCTCTGATACCAATCTGTCACACCCCCAAAATCGGACTACAGCGGAAAGAGGTAACCGGTGGTGAGACTTCAAGGCACAAAGTACAAATCACAAAACACGACCACAAAATGTGACATTTTAAAATACATTTTAAAATGTTTCATATTCGATACATTAAAAAAACACCAGGGTTTGCAAACAGGTCCCAACATTTTTAACAAAACACATTATTTTCAAACAAGACATAAAGTCTAAATAATGTATTCATCGAATTTAAATTTAAAAAAAGTCTTTACAAAATACAGTGTTTTCAAAGAGTTAAGTTTTATCAGATGTATAAAATGTAGGGTCTCCAAATACATATCCGTGCAGCTTCTCTCCGAGCAAAATACCTGAAAACCTGAGATTAAAACATGCTAAAAAGTCAACAAAATTATTGAGTGAATCCATAGGTTTGTAAAAGTAAAATGAATGAACGCAGGATTTAAGTAAATTGTGAGAATGAAACGAATTCATGTCAAACAATTATTAATGCACTAAGCTCATGACACCGAAACCTTAACATGATTGTTGCCCCAATAAAAGTAGGGTATTCTGCCAATAACCCCAAGAATACCTCAAATGTTAAATGCGTCACATGGTTATCTAGAAACCATAAATTCGGACGGGGATTGACAGTCCGATAGATTTATCCACAACACTCACGCTTACTACAATAGCAACTAACGGTTCATGATCAACAGGGGACTTAAGTAGCAGAGAAGGGACTTAGGCATTAATATCAGGCAATAATCAGGATAGCATACAATTTAAAGTTCTTGCTTTCAAAAGTTAAAATATAGCATGTAATCTCCTCCAGAGTTTAAAAAAAACAGTAAATGAGTAAAAGTGAGGCTATGAACTCACCTTATGCGATTCGGCAAAATCAATAATATAGAAGCTGAAGTAAATCAAATCCCCTAAGTGCGACCTAAAATAAATGGCACAACTTAGAAAAATAACCAACTAATACACACACAATTCAAAATGAAATAGAAAGGAAAATTGTATAAAACGTTTTTATTTGACCGAAACAAGTATGTCATTGTGTCCTAACTTTCATGGGTCAAACTTACTCAAAACACAAGTCTAAATCTGAACTAATATCACCTCTAAGACGTGTCTCAAGTTTACATCTTAACCAATAATTTCTACAAGTGACCACCTTAGTTTTACGTCTAACTATGTCTTATATTTACAAAATTCTAAAATTTTACCCATCTTTGAAAGCGTGTCATTTAAAATCCGTAATAGATATAAACATGTGGTTTTCGCATACAGGTTGCATTACGAGTCTATTTTCCAGAAATGTAGGCCCTGATACCCAGAAATTTCCAGAAACTAAGTGTAATTACTAATTTACCTTTCGATACAAGTGCAAGTCATTTTCAGAATTTTACGCCTTCACCGTTTTTAGCATATCTCCTAAACCGTATAACCAATGAGGACGAAACACTCGGCTAAATTTACTTTGACTCGATCCAAGAAGCTTGAGCTTTTAAATGTGGGTGCTATTATACAAACTTACTGACTTATATAGGTTCCAAGTTCAGGTTGCGCGAAAGGTCCCATTTTAGTAATATGACAATATCTCAACCATCCGAATTAGTTAACGCTCCAACCAAACGGCAAAATGTACCTAAGACACATACCTATGTCACTATTGGATTTCCAAGAACTTTCCAAGTCAAAAATTTTCCTCTACACACCAATTTACCTAGCATTACAAAGTTGACCCAAAGAAGTTCGGCCAATTTTTATAGTTTATGAAAACGGACACAAATTGAAATCTACGAGAGCTTTTTAGGTGAAACCACTTGGAGGTGATACTACTAAGGGTCCTATATTGTTATTTTGATTGTTTCACAAGGAGTTTGCACAACAACATGGAGTTATGCTCCATTTCCCACGACTATATCAGATTTGACATGTTTTGGTAAAAAGGTCGTATCTCACTCATCCGGAGGATATAATTTTCCATCCAATTAGCCACATGTACATAAGAACTAGACCTATCAATATATCCAAACTCTCAGGTCTATTAAGACCAAAATAAATTCGAAATCAAGGCAACAACCTGCTGATTTAAAATCTACTCCTAAAAACTCATCAAAATCAAACCAAACCTCAATCCAATCACCACAAACCCCTATACAATGCCATACATGATTGATTAACATATTAACAAACACAAAATATCCAAAATTTCCATAAATCAACATAATCTTGCATGGACCAAATCAAAATGAAAAATAAAAAAATAGAGAATTAAACTTACTTGAGAGATGTTTGAAATAAGTAAATAAAAAACAAACAAACCCTTGTGGACTAGGGCTGATTTTCGAACCAAGTAAACACCCCAAATCAAATACACCTATGCTTCCAAATACCCAAGACAACAATATACTCTTGATTAAAACAAACCCCAAATCAACCCTTCAAGAAAAGTCCCAAAAACCCTTCAAATCTTCACCAAAACTAACTAAGCTTTGCAAGGATCTTAGGATACATGTTGTGAGGGATTTAATGAGTAGAAAAGTTTTATACATATGGTGATGGTGGTGATGGATTTTGGCAGCCAAGGAGGAGGGAGGTGTGTTTGAGATCCATTTTTTTGTAAAGTGTGTGTGTGGTTTTATGGAAAATGAGAAAGGAAGTATGGAATAAATTTGTTTTGTGTGTGTGACCGGTGGGCTGGGGGGTTATAGGGTAATTTTATTTATTTATTTTGTATATTATGTTATATATTATTGTGTAAATGTAAATGTTAAATGTAAAAAGTAAGGTTTTTAAGGTAAATGGTAGAACTTAGCAAAGTTTGTCGAAAACACGAAGCAAAACTAAAAATGCTAAAATAAGTTTTATAAGACCTCAGGGTGAATAATAGAAATATTAAAACACGTTAGACACATAGACGAGAAATAAGCTAAAAAGACAGCTCAGATTTATTGGAAACGTAAAATTACTGAATCGAGTAACGGTAAAAATAAATATTTTTACTTAAAAGTAAAAATTGGAATAAAATAGGATTTAATTAATTATTTGATTTTTACGGAGTATTACGTAATGGACCCAACCCACATTCGGGCTTGGGTCGTTATATCCTTTAATACTAAGTCGATATTAGATTACCGATCCATTCTAACTTAATAGGGCAAATAACACAAAAAGGTACAAAACTTAAATGTCATTTTCAATCGAGGTATCGTACTTTTTTTCTTGCGTAAAAAGGTACTCAACTTATTTTTTTGGCCGATTTGGGTATTTTCGTTAAATATTTAACGATCATCTGTTAAGTTTTACATTTTAAGTCCACCACCGCTACCACCACCCCTAATCATCATCGCCACTACAAAGCCTCCCTACCACCATCACTACCAAGCACTGCCTCCACTGCCAACCCCACCCATCACCGCCGTAACAAGAAACAAATATACATCGTACATGAGAACACATTGATATATAATGATTCATCCATTTTCCGTACTTCTGTTTGGTAAAATTGGTATTAATGGTCGTTTGCTCAGTAGAGTTTTTTTAGAACAATATTTATTTGACGAGATTGTTACTTGTAATCGTGATTTTAAAGCTTCTTCGTAATACAACAGATGTTGGTCTTTCAAAAAAGCTTATTAAATATCTGCTTTTAGACATCTAGATCTATATTGTTCTCTTTTTCAATATGTTTCTAGAATTCTAGTGGTTTAAAGTTTTAGGCATGTAATTGTGAGTGCGAAGTCTTACTATGTAATGTAACATTCTGTTTTCAGTGCATGTTACCAATTTAAGTATTTGTAATGTTGTAATCATCACTGGAAAGATTACTGATGTGAGTGACCTATATCAGTTGTATAAACCGACTGATCATCCACATGAGTATCGACTTACTTTCGCAGGTAGGAACGATCTTATGTATGTATGGACAATATATAGTTGTTTCTTGTTACGGCGGTGGTGGTGGGTGAGGTTGGTAGTGGAGACAGTGCTTGGTAGTGATGGTGGTGGGAAGACTTGGTAGTGGCGACGATGATTAGAGGTGGTGGTAGCGGCGGTAGACTTAAAATGTACTCCCTCCGTCTTATTTTTATTGTCCGCGTTTTCTTTTGGGGATGTCCCAATTTAATTGTCCACTGTTAAAAATAGATAGGGAAGTTTAATCAAATTTACTATATTATCCTTTTTTGAAATTATTATTACAAACTTTAAAGAAGACTTAAATTAATTACCTAAGGGTAAAACTGTTTTTCTGTCAAAAAGTAAGAAAAAGAAAGCAGTAATAAATGCATTTTTCTTAAACTGTGTGTTTTTTGTCGGGGGACAATAATTTTAGGACGGAGGGAGTAAAACTTAACGGGTGATCATTAAATATTTAATGAAAATAGCTAAATTGGCAAAAAAATAAGTTGGGTACCTTTTTATGCAAGAAAAAAAGTACGATACTTTGATTGGAAATAACTCTTAAGTTTGAGACCTTTTTGTGCCATTTACCCAGCTTAATAGGGTATACATTTCTATTTTTGTGGATAATCCATAAGCGGTACGCACATTCTATCACACACTTGAAGGACCTAAAACTCAAACATAAACATATGTTCATTCTCTTTATCATCTGGCACATGACTTATTTATGAAGTTTTTATCTTCAAGCTAATAAATATCTTTATTTTATTATGCATGATCATCTTGTTAAGCATATGTTTAACTCTTTAAGTATGCAAATTATTTTCCTTTATTATACCGGCTATTTGAATTTTCTTTTCTTAATTACTTTTCACCTTGAACATTCTAGCACATAAAATCTATGCATGAGATTAAACAACAAGCAACTAATAGTATTAGTGTTCTTAAAATTGTATTCGAAGGGCGAGGTATGCAACAGCACAAGAGTTCAGATTTTTAAGAACCTCATAATTTGAGTTGTTTCGGGACTCACAATCTACCATGCACTAATAAAAAACTCTAAAATACTTAAATATTTAATTGCATTTTGAGGCTACACTGAAAATAATAATGTCTGTCCCATTATAACCTTTTTAAACAAGAAAGACGATTAAGTTAACACCTAGATGTATCTTCAAATATTAAACATGCATGCAAATCTTCAAAATATACTCGATTTCAAACTTATGGTGTGTTTGTTTCATTAAGATGTTTTGGGTCTGAATCTGACTACCGCATCTTATTAGTAAGAGGCGGTTTTAAAATCTGAATCTGAATGAAAGAATATTGTTTGTTTTTTCATAATTGTCTGAAAGATTTCAATTCTTTATTTTTTACAATATATATTAAACTAAATATGATACAAAACATTTTTATCACATATTTAACACAATAATAAATCATTAAATAGATTATCGAGTCGGGTTTATTTTATGATAACAAAATTACTTTACTTGTTAAACCACATGATTCCTTTCAATGTGTCCTTAATTTGCATAAACAAAATTAAAAATAGTTGAAGTTTATTTGATTACAAGACGAGGAAAGTATTTCATTTTATAATATATTTGTACTATTTTAAAATTTAAAATACAAACGTGATTAGTCTCAAGTGTAAAATAGCACATGGTATTTTAAACAAGTACGATAGGTTGAAAACTTGAAACAATAGCACATGGTATCGTATCAAAAACTAGCACATCCCTAGACCTCACATAACCTGACACATTCACGTGTCTCGCATTTTTTTTCTCCTCTTTTGCATTCTCTCTTTTGTATCTTCTCCTTCATCAAAAACCTAGCTGCAACTTTTTTTTACTGCACAAAATTACACCTACAAACAATATTAAAAGAACCCATAAGTTAAAGTGATGAAGGAAGTAGCAAGACTCAGAGGCATTAAGATAACTCACGCACCTCTTTCTCAGTAAGATCTAACTAGCTCTGACCGCGTCTGAACAAGAAGAGAAAAACAAACAGAGATTCAAAGCTCATTCAGATGTTTTAAAAAAAAAAAAGACACCCTTACTCAACTACTATTGCCTATATCATGCCAGTATGTCGATCTAATGAAATCAACTTAACTTTTTCTTAAAGTAACTCATGATAGTGTTTACAGCAAATCTAAATGCACTACTAGCCACAATCTGAACAATTCCCGTAAATGAATCTTCTTTTACCTTCTCGCTAATACTTTTCTCTTTCTTTTCTTCGTCCGCAAAGGGCGGAAATCCTAAAGGAAATGGACCATATCCATCATATCTCAATTTCTCGGAATATAGCGTCGTACCATCAGGATAGTTGAATTTTTGATAACTTAACATCGGCTTGAACGTTGTTCACGGAACCTCTTAAATGATCGCACAGATGCTGGTGATGACTCGTGAATAGCATACATCAATCGCATGGAACCTCTTACTATCTGTTAACAAATCCATAACCACGAAAACAAACGACACTTATTACCTGAAAAATGTGTCATGGCAGTTTTCACAACATGGAAGCAAATGGTGTAAGTGGATTGAGGAGTGTATAAAATCAGTAGGGGTGCCGGTTTTGGTTATCGGGTCACCAACACGGGAGTTTCAAATTGGTAAGGGGTTAGGCAAGGCGATCCACTTTTATGTTTCATATTTATCTTGTCCGCAGAAGGATTAACTGCGATGGTTAAGGAAGTTGTAACAAAGGGTATATTTAATGGTGTGCATGTGGGTAACGATATCACCCTCACGATATGCAGATAATACTATCTTTTTTTATGGATGGTGTGGATATAATGCAATCAACTTGATGTGCATCTTGAAATGATTTGAAAACGTAGCAAGGCTAAAAGTAAACCTCATAAAGAATGGAGTATATGAGCACGGGGTCGAGCGGAAAAATAGATAGATGGTTGTAGGTTGTAGTGTGGGTCAGTTACCTCTAACATACTTGGTATATGATACGACCCGGTTAGGGGTTGTATCGGGATAGGGCATTACTTCAAGCGTGTACTGGCTCCGTCAGAAAATAAAGAAAAGAGTTAGAGATTTGTTTATCTTAAACTTGATTGATTAAACTGATTACATTGTGAAACCTTAAATACTAGTTATGTAATAACTCACAAAACCAAACACTTATCCAAAACCACTTGGAGAACTATCTTATCAGATTTGGAGAACTATCCTATCAGATTTGGAGAAATATCCAAAATCACTTGGAGACCTATCCTATCAGACTCAAACATATCATAATAAAACATAAACATAAAGATATATATACTAGCACATGACATAAAGCCCGGGGCGTATCAGTATACGAGTATGTATGCGAAGGGAAGGTGCTTGGAGACCGATCATAGAGAAGCTTAAGAAATGTTTGTCGGACTGCAAATCAAAAGCGATGTCTTTTGGTGGTCGTTTGACATTGGTTAAATCTCTCTTGGGTAGTGTACGATTGCATTACTTTTATTTATTTTTTTGTTCCGTCAAGTGTATTCATTAATCTTGAGAGAATTAAGAGGGACTTTTTTTAGGATGGAGTGGGTGAGAGTAGGGCTGAGCATAACGAATCACGAACCAGACCAAACCGAGTAATCGGCCCAAACCGGACCAAAGTTTTTTTTGGTCCAGTCCTCAGTCCATATTGACCTCATATTCGGTCCGGTATAGTCTTACGTACAACCGACCATTATGCTTTCGTGGACCAGAGCGGCCTAAGAACCGGGCTGGACCGTACCGACCCGGACTGAACACATTCGGTCCGATCCTCGGTCCGAGGTTTTGGGCTAAATCGATCTCAATCTAATTCGGTTTTTCCTTCTGATCCCGGTTATTAGCCCTAGGTGAGAGTAAAAAAAATGTTTTAGATTAAATTGGATTAGGTGATCTCATTTTATGGGTCAGGGAGTTAAGTAATGGATCACTTAAAGCAAATAATTGGGATTGGTCGAAAAATGGTGGTGGCAAGCTAAGGTTGAGAATGTGAGCTTTGGGTTAGGGTGTTGAAAAGTATATATGGCTGTAAGGGAATGTTGAAAAAGTCTGTAGAGGTAGGTGAGGGTGGCGGTGACGTGGGTGGGGGGACAATGTGAGAGCAAGGACGAACATAGATAAATTGAGTATTCGTTTTTCATCATCTTTCGTTTGGAAAGTGTGGGAGTGGCATGTACATCTTTTTGGAGGAATAAATGGATTTATGGGGGAAGGTTGAAAGATAGATTCCTAGATATTGCAGTTGAATAGATGTAAGGAGTGAGTAGTTACATATAAGTGTAGATGGGAGGAGGGAGCTTGGAGATGGGTTTTAGATTAGGGGAGGGAGCAGAGAGGGAGAGTAGTCGGGGAGTTGGAGGCGTCAGA
>BQNB010088335.1:2874-27687 GCA_026074375.1 Tanacetum coccineum | reverse complement strand
TTGGCAGTTTCTGTCTGTTTTTGGTCATTTAAGTCCGTTTTTAATGGAAAAAGGTATGTGTATTTAAGCACATACCAGGCATTTGTAAGTTCTTAATTTCATTTTTCAAGCTATTTTCTATTTTGGTTATTGTACTGCTTATTTCTGTCTTAATTATGCTTAATATGTCTTATATATGCTTATTTGAACTTGTTTGATTCACCTCTTAATCTGTTTTAGCTTAAAATTGCAAAATCTTATTTTAAAGGGGTGTTTAGGTTAACAGTTTTAAAAACTATTTGAAATTGTTTTATCATTGATCTTCTTAGTTTAATTGTTCTTAAGGTTTAAATATGAGTTTTACTTAGTTTTAATAAAGTGTGTTTAAGTTTTTAAGGTTTTGAGGTTTTAGTTTAAGAATTTAAGTTTTATGATTTCCAAGCTTTTTTAATACTGATTTAGTTATTTTGGATAAAAGATGCATTAGGTTTATGTGTTTGATGTTTTTAGATCTCACTTTCTGCATTAGATTCAAAGGATTGAGTTTTAACAAGTTGGCTTTCAAGGATTTTAGTCTAAAATAGTTTTATAACTTAATACTGTTAAGAGTTTGTTCAATTTTGTTTTAGTTAATTTAGGATTAAGAAATGAATTAGGTTCATAGATTTTGTAGTTTCTAGCTTTAAAACACTGCATTAGTACTTTAGTTGTTGGTTTTATAAGTTGTTTTGAATGTTCATGGTTTAAAAATTGTTTTTCAAACATAATTCTGCTGGTGCATATTTAGCTTAACTGTTAGTTTTCAATTGAAGATTTAGATGAGATTTAGTTTAATTTAAGGTTTAAGATTTAGGATTTAAGGTCTCTATATGTTAGATTTAATCTGTTTTAAGTTTTTTTTTAGGATTTAGCTTAGATTTGGTCTTATATGATTAGCCTTAAACTTGCTTAAAACTGCATTTTCATCTAAAAAACAAAAACAGTTTTTACCCATTCTGCTTTTTAAATTTGCTTATTCCAAGCTTAAAAATAAGTTTTAGAAAAAGTTGTTTTACAAAAAAGTCTTATTTTAGCTTATACCTTAAGTTTGCAAAATGAAAATAAAAATAAAAAAGTAAGGGTTGGGAGTGCCAGGGAGGACTCAAACCCAAGACCTCAACCCAACACTCAACCATCCCCTACCCTCTTTACCAGTGTGCCAAGTACTACAATTCGTTAAGAGTTTCTGTTGCTTTAAATTTAACCACGTTTTAGCAGTATAACTTTAATAGCTTATTTGATTTTTTTGAGCTTATTAATAAGCTCATTTTTAGAAGTTTTAATTTTTATTAGATTTAGTTTTGTTCAAAGTATTTTCCAGAATTTTTCTAGATTTTTATAAATTAGTTTAGTATTTTTAATTAATTTTCTAGACTAAAAGTATTTTTAATTCATAATAAATAAAATAAATGTCAAAAAAAATATAATTCTTTTTTCTAAAATTATTTTTAGTCATTTAGGATTTATAAAAATTAAATTTGCATTTGTAGGGCTTAATTTTGATATACTTGCTTACTTAGTCGCGTTTTAGGATTCCCGTTATTGTTTTTAGCTTTAATTTTTAATTGTCTTAATCATTACTTGTGTTTACATGTTTTTATGCGTTTTCATTAGTATAATTAGAAACCAAATCAAGATCTTTAAAACCATTCAAATCACGCGATCACAAACTTAACCGATTCTCAATTCACGCCTCATCGAGGATACGACCCGGAAGGTTTTTGAACTTACTTTGGTTAAAAGTAATCTTCTATAAAACCTTTTGGAATACTTATAACTATACTATTATTGACTAATCCTTATACTATATATTATATATACGTATCGGGAGGAATCAATTTTTGGCGCCATTGCTGGGGAGGTGTCTTACGATTATCGTGTTTTGTTAGAAGATTAGTGTTTTGAAGACCCTTCCTCGTGAAATTATCGTTTTCAATTGTCAATATTTTCTTATAAAACTATAAAAATACAAAAAAAATATTTTACACTTCTATTTTTATTTTCTTTTATTTTAATATTAAAAAAATAACCGTTTGTTAATTGTCGTATCGGCTCTTCTTTAGTTAACAAACTATAAGAGAGGTATAAGGAGGGTCGATCTTACGATCTTCGACCCGAAAGGAGAAAGTTTTTAAAACGCTTCGCGCTTACCCGCTCCTCCACTTCTTTGTGCGTTTTCTAGAGAGCTACCGTGAACTATTGACTTTCGGTTACCAAAAATATTTTTCTTTCTTATTTTTATTTTTTATGTATTATTTAAAAAATCTATAAAAATTCTTCTCTATCCTCTTATCCGTTTAATTCTTTTTCTTATCCCTCAATATTGTTTAATTCTTATGGCGTTACTCGACTATCGTGACTATCGTCATTGTTTTTACTATAAAATTCGGATGGATGAAGATCAATATTGTTGTCACCGGTGTTATTTTGAGAGATGTGGAAGTAAGCACGAGAATGGATTTTGTTCGAAATGCAATTTATACGTTAATCCGAATTCTTTCAAGAATTATGATCTACGTATGAGTTTCTTACACAATCCTTCCAACGATATTAGAGATCAAAAAGCTCTTGATCCTATGCAAACTTGGTGTGAGTTGATAATTCAACAAAAAGTTAAGGAAAAGCAGGAAGAAAAAAATATCACAAAGAAGGCAGCGGATCATAGAACTCATACTCCAGAGTTTTTGGATAGTTTTAAACTTACTTACAAGAAGAGCACTATTCCTTTGAATAATACGCCTCATTCTACAGATTTTTCCGACTTTCCTCCACAACCCCAATACGAGACGTATTCTTGTGAGTCATGTGGAAACGATGCTCATTTTGGTTACGATTGGCCAACACAAGTTCCGTTTATCTTTAATCTGGACCCGTGTTACAATCAAAATTTTGATAATAATTTACCACAAACTTCACCAAGTCTTCCACAATATCTTTGTTGTACCCGTTGTGGGGGTCCTCATGAGACTTTTCAATGTGATCAATTGATCGTCGATGAGCCTTATTGTGAAAACTGTGGGGGACCTCATGAGTTTTCTGTGTCAACCAATGAATCAAAATTTCTATAATTCAAATTCTTTCGGTTTTGACCAATTTTAACCCCCGCAGTATCCCGAGGAAAGTATCAAAGAATTTTTTGTAAAGTACGCTCAAGAAATGATAACTACAGTGCAATCCGCTATGAAAATAGTGACTCAACAACATGAGCAGGCAGTTTAGAAAGAGCAAGAGGAGCAGGTAGCGTTTACTCCATATTGGAAAATTCTTATTATTGACGATGATGATGATGAGTATACTATTCAATATAGGGAATATTTAGAGAATTTGTCTAATGCAATCACACCCGATTTACCAACCAAGGAACCCGAGAGAGTATGGGGGACGAGCATCTTAGCACTATACCAGAAACGGAATCGAACGAAGTAATAAAGTCTAGTGTTGAGAACCTTGTCCCAATCCCAAGTGAGTCCTAGGGTATTTCCGACGATACTTGTGATGTACCTTTTTGTGATAAATCTCCTCCTCTTGATGTTTTAAACGATCACTTTAAGATTTTCTCCGATTTTAACGATGATTATACTTCGAGTGATGACGATTTTTATGAGGACATCGATTACGTTGAGGCATCACCTCCCGATTCGGAGCTCGTCAGCTTAGAAGAGGTAAAGAACGATATACTTCATGATACATTATTGAATATCAATTTTCTTATTGCTAAGATCGAATCTTTGAAAGACAACCCCACTCCTGATTATGTGCTCAAGTCTCCTTCCCCATTTCATATCCCCGTTAAGGATAGTGACTCTTTCTTTGAGAAGTACGATACTTCTCTCTCTTATTCGGATAATTCTTTACCCGAATTCCAGACTTTTAGTGATCATACAGAAGAGACAAGTAGTGGCAGTACCACTACTCATTTTGATAACTCTCTTCCCCAATATGATTCGTCTCTTTTTTAGATTGAGCCCGATCAGGGAGAGTTGACTAGCGTTCTTATGGAAGATATTTTGGGAACCTCGTGTTCATGTGCCTAATGAGTTACCCACCTATCCCACCCTTATGCTGGATTCGGACTTCATTCCTTCTGATGATTCCTTCAGATCCGATCTTGAAGTTTCTTTTCCTTTTGGAACTAGAAACAAGATTTTTGATCCGGGGATATTCTTTGAAGTCCAATCCAAGAGATTTCTATCTCGGGGTACATTTTCTATCTCATTTATCCGTAATCTTCTTTGTCCAGTTATTAAGACTTTGCTTCCATTTTCATCCGAAAATGAAGACATAGTTTTCAATCCTGGTATTTTTTTCTTCTAATCTCTTATCTCATCTAGGCAAAATCACTTCTGATTTTTCTGGGAGACCGATGCTAATTTGTGGAGAGGACATTCCTATCTTGGATGTTCCTTATCTCCATTTCTATTCCCCTTGACTAGCTTAAGTATGGGGGATCAAGTCAGGCTCAAGACTCGGTTAACAAAAATAAGTGCTTCGTGGGTGGCAACCCATGCTTATCCTTAGTATATTAGTATAATAATAATGAATAAGTGTGATGTGAGGAGGCTCGCCTCTTCCTTTCTCGTGTTTCGTGTTTTGTGGTTTATGTCCAGGATTGCCCGGATTATGAAGACTCTCGTGCTCGTGGTTTTGTCCATCATCCACTCGATCTTCAATCCTTAGCATGCCTATTTATGGGAATCCGATATCCTAGATCTTATTGATTCGCGTTAATCTATTAGCATAATTAATAAACGGCTTTAGATTTGTGTAGAGACCCCTTAATATTTAGATTATGCCTTGGAATTAGTATGGGGGTGACAGTCTCACATTGAGGACAATGTGTAGTTCTAGTACGAATCTATTAAGCCATACTTAATAAACGGCTTTTAGATTGCGGAGAGACCCCATTTATATCAAGATTATGCATGAAATTAGTTGGGGCAATCTCACATTGAGGACAATGTGTATTCTAGTAGGGGAATCTATCAATTGATTAAACCCTGCAAACCGTTGTCTCACGTAACCGTTTTTTTCTACCAAAAATATGTGATTTAGTAAAAATAGCAAAATTTTAAAAAATATGTTCATGATAAAGTGAAAAAAAGTGAGAAATATTGGAATAAAGTGGTGAAATAAGAGTGGTGACATAAATAAAGGTGAGTCTAGAAATAAAATTGTTGATCCGACCTTAGAGTTTTTAATACCTTTACTTTTTCCTTAGACATATTAAATCGAGTTGTTTCTAGTCATATGTAAGGCTTATCTATTATGCCAAACACGAAATTATTAGAATAAAGGATGTTGCCATGAAACCAAATAATTAAACCTATCAACTGGAAGGGCTTTGGTAAAGAGGTCGGCCAATTGGTAATCAGTCTTGACAAAATACAATTCAATTGTACCCTTTTCCACGTGCTCCTTTATGAAATAATAGCAGACAGCGATGTGTTTCGTTCTTCAGGGTTGGACCGGGTTGCAGGATATGGCTATGGCGGATTTTGAATCACAATAGATAGGAATCTTGTTGAAATGAAAGCCATAATCCGTTAACTATGTTCGCATCCAGATAACTTGCGCACAACAAGAGGATAGAGACACACATTCTGCTTTCGCGATTGACAACGCCATATAGTCTTGCTTTTTCGAGGACCAGCTCACTAGCTTTTCACCTAAGAATTGAGTTCCACTGGAAGTACTCTTGAAGGTGTCTTTACATCCCACATAATCAGCATCTGAAAATCCAGTTAGTTCAAAACCAGAATCCTTCGTATACTAGAGGACCATATTAATGGTTCCCTAGAGTAACAGAAGATCCTTTTAACCTCCTTGAGGTACTTCTCGGTTGGCTTAGCCTGGTACTGAGCACATAAACAAGTAGCATGTACATTGTTCGGTCTGTTTGACGTAAGATACATTAGGTCACCAATCATGCTATGATATTTCATTGCATCGACTAGAGTCCCATTCTTGTCAAGGTCAAGCTTGTCTTTGATCTCCATTGAAGTTCCAACGGGATCACAAGTTTCAATTCCATATTTTTTAAGGATTTCTAACACGTAGTTGGACTGGTTTATGAAGATACCACGGAGGGATTGGTTAACTTGTAAACCAAGGAAAAATGTCATTTCCCCCATCATCGACATTTCGAAGTGGCTTTTCATAAGGTTAGTAAATAGTTGGGTATACCTAGGGTTTGTAGAACGAAAGATAATATCATCTACATAGACCTGTACCACTAAGATGGCATCGTCGAAGCGTCTTATAAACAACGTTGGATCAATAGTGCCTTTGAAGAAGTGATTATGTAGGACAAACTTTGACAATTTGTCGTACCATGCCTTTGGTGCTTGCTTTAACCTAGATAGTGCCTTCTTTAACTTGTAGACATGGCTTGGATGATCAGCATCGATGAAACCTTCAGGTTGACACACGTGCACGTCTTCTTTTAGCGTACCATGCAAGAAAGCAGTTTTCACATCCATTTGAAGTACAGTGAATGATTTGTGTGCAGCGTAGGCTAAAAATATCCTGATAGCTTCCATTCTAGCAACCGAAGCGAATGATTCTTTGAAATCTATTCCTTCCTTTTGGCGGTACCCTCTCACAACTTGACGAGTCTTATTTCTAATGACCGTGTTCTCTTCATCATGCTTGTTTTTGAATAACCATTTCAAAGTAAGGGGTTTTATGTTATCTGGGGCAGGAACTAACTCCCATACATCAAGTCGTTTGAACTGAAGAAGTTCTTCTTGCATAGAATTAATCCATGTAGGGGTTTTCATAGCCTCTTTGACATTACTTGGTTCCATAGTTCTCACAGTTAATGCATACATGCACATGTCACCATCTGTTCGGAGTTGATTCCTTGTCAAAACTGGTCGTGAGGGTTCTCTTATCAATTATTTAAGAGGGTGATCCTTAGTCCACAGATATTCATGAGGGTAAGGTTCATAAAACGTATGCGTGTTCGATGGATCCACATATTGTGAATATGATGATTTAGTAGCACTTGTGGATGGTGGAACAAATGGATTTACAAACGTATTTCCATCGATTATAGCATTCGGAACATTATCAGCAACTCTTTTAGGTCTGAGTGGAGCTTGATTATCTTGTTGCTGAACATGTTGTTGTTGTGGTTCTAGCTTGTCAACATCCTGTGAAGTGATTGGAGTATTTGTAGCTTGAGGAGATGAATTTGTTGGTATCGGTGCAGTGTTTGCTATTGTTGTAGATGTTGTTGGAGTCTGAAGAACTTAAGGTGCTTGAGTAGCCGGAGCAGTTCTTGTAGCAGCAGATGGTTGACCACCAATGTAATCATCATACATAGCTTCGAAAAGTAAATCCAATTCACGTTTAGTTAGTTTTTGAGTTGTTATTGTTGATGGAGCATAAGTAAGATCGAGTCTTGAACTGATTTGTCCAGAAGTCATGCTTTGAAGCTCAGGTTTTGAACTGCGTTGTTCAAAAGCCATAGCTGAAAGTTCATTAAATGTCACATTCATTGTCTCCATGATTTTCTTTGTCCTTCGGTTGTAAACTCTGTAAGCATATGAATTAGCAGAATAACCAATGAAAAAGCCAATGTTACCTTTTACACCAAGTTTCGCAATGTATTCATGATCATTCTTGGGATAACAGAGAGCCTCGAATACATAAAGAAAGGAGATATCTGGTTTTTAGCTGTTAATAAGCTCATATGGTGTTTTATCAAATTGACGGTGAATGATGCAGCAGTTTTGAGTGTAGCACGCAGTAGCAATCGCTTCAGCCCATAAAAATAACAGAGCACGAGAGAAAATCAACATTGTTCTAGCAGCCTCCACTAATGTCTGGTTTCTTCATTCCACGACTCCATTTTGCTGAGGATATCTCACAGGAGAAGATTGGTGAGAGTTGCCAAAAATATCAAAGTATTCTTGAAGTACTTGATTCTTGAATTATGTGTCGTTGTCGGTTCTTACAATGATGACTGAAGCTTGCAGAAGAATTGTAATTTTCTTTAGAAAGATTTTAATCTCTTATGATGCTTCATCCTTTGATCTAAGAAAGAGTACCCAAGTGTAACGAGAGTAATCATCCACTATCACAAGAACATACCGCTTTCCATTGATACTTTTGACTCTCATCGGACCACATAAATCCATATGAAGAAGATGTAACCTCTGCTTAGAATTTGGAACTGGTTTGGGTGGGTGAGATACCTTTTTGCTTTTTCCTTGCTCACATGAGGGACTGTTGGGAGTAATTGAAAAACGACTAAGTGTTGTTTCTGCTGTTAGAAATATTCATTTCTGCTGATGGCATTAAGTCATTCCTGCTGATTATGTTTCTGTTGGTCATGTCCTCGTTTCTGCTGACAGAGATAGAATCAGCTGATCTTATTTATAGACGTGATTAATGTAATTAATATCTCATTAATATAGGAATGAGATATATTAGGAAGAGATTGATATTACGCGTTTTGAGGTAGAGATTGATGTATATCTCTTACGCAATTTTAGGAATCTTGTTTAGCAATTTAGGGTTTCTTCTCTATAAAAGAAACCTTTAGCATTAGGGTTTTGTACCGATTCAAAAATCACAAAAACAATTTATTATTAATAGAGAGATCCATAGAGAATCATTGGTTATATTTGTTCTTTCTATATATTTCATTGTGTAGTTTCCGCATAAACGATTGATAGAATCATCTTACGTATATACTTGTGTATTACCAATTAAAGTACTATCACAATCTCGAAGGCTAGAAGATCTATTAGTTTTCAGATCCTAAACAATTGGTATCAGAGCCTGGAGAGAAGCCTCTGATAAAGAAGGGAATTATTGTTACCACAACATAACCTTGTTTCATAAACCGTGAAACAATGTCAGAACCATGCGTCTATACCTACTCAGTCACCATTTACTTATCCTAATCCATCTGCTTTACCTTCATTCACTCAAGATGATACCTCGGATTCGTTCATACCTGAACCCACACAACCAATCCCTATATACACTCAACCTGCTTGCTGAAATCCTGCTTTATCACAACCCGAATCATCACTTTTCTCACAACTGACTATTCACTTGATCTCAACCTTCTCAGGACCAACCCTAACAATGTCCAGCCACAAACAGTTTACAACAGTTTACAAACAGCCATATCTTGAAACAATGCAAAATTTCCTTTCTAGAGAAAGGAAAAATATGAGATTTGGGCTATGAAGATGGTGGACTGGATACAGAATGCTGATTCATAATCTTTGGAGGATTGTTCAGCAAGGAAACAGTCCAAAGAGGTTGGGAAAAGATGCAAAAGGAAATACAATTGTTCATCCACCTGTCTCTCTTGATGAGCATGTTGCTGTACAAAGGGAGAATAAGGTGAGAACCTTGTTGCTTCAGGCTCTACCTGAAGATCATATGCCCGATTTTCATCATTATGATGATGCAAGGGATATTTGGTTGGCAGTTAGGCTAGGTTTGGTGGGAAGGGATTGGTTGTGTGGGTTCAGGTATGAACGAATCTGAGGTATCATCTTGAGTGAATGAAGGTGAAGCAGATGGATTAGGGTTAGGATAAGTAAATGGTGACTGAGTAGGTATAGACGGCATGGGTTCTGACATTGTTCACGATTATAGAAATTGATATCAACCTGAAGTTTCTAAGAGCACTTCCTTCTTCGTGGTCACAAGTTGGGTTGGCATTAAAAACAAGAGGTGGCCTTGATTCGATGAGTTTTGATGACCTGTATAACAAACTAAGGTCACTTGAACTTGATGTCAGAATTGGTCATAGTTACAGTGTGAAGGCTGCTGCTGCTCCCACTCATTCTGCTTTCATTGGAGCTGCCAGCTCTGGCTCAAAGCCTACTTATTCTGATCAGCAACGTATTGTTCCATCAGTTTCTCAGACATCTGGACGTTCTGATAACATAATGGAATGTGTTTTGCATTCTTTTGTTGCTGAGAATGAATAAGATCAAGATATGATCTATGAAGACTTTTATAGGATCGATATTCCTTTATGAAACACTGATATACTGTCAACTATGCGGAATCTAGTTGGCAGTACTTAAGAAGAACACACAATAGTTTCTCAAACGATTTCTATTATAAACCTTTTGAATCTGCCTAAATTGCAGATCCCTAATACAATACTAATAATTCTTAACTCGTGTTTTTCTATATCTCTAAATATCTTCCTAGAGATCCTTTTATAAACATAAGGATAACCTCTAGTAGATGTATTGGGGATACAAGGTATAAGTTTGTGGTTTTGATAGTTTAAGTCCTTGAGTTTGTATAGTGGTATTACACGGATCGTCCTTAGTGGTGTACATATTTGCGGATCTAACAACTTCAGTCCCTAAAGCTGTATACTTTTATTGCATGGACAGTCCTTGTGGTCATATAAGACTAACGGCAATAATGGATGGCTGTTAAATCTTAACAGGCCATTGGCTTGTTGGGCTTGTTTATATTAAAATGAGCCTAAATGGTATAAGGCTTATTAAGCCTTGGTATAAATATCTTAATGGGCTGTCCTGGCCCATTAGATGGGTGCGGGTTGGCTTATTAAGTATTTCTTCGGTTCGGCTTCATCTTTGACTTTGACTATTGAATTTGTCGAGGTTGACTTTTTGGTTGACTTTGACTTTGACTTTTTGCTGACTTTGACTTTGACTTTTTACGCTTTTTCCATTCCGTGCTCGGTTTTGTCCGTTTTGGCTTCGTTTTTGTCCTTTTGTTGATATCCGTTTCCTGCACAATATAAATGCAAAACACACAAATACAATTTATTTTTGGTATGTTTTTGGTCTTTTAAGTCTGTTTTTATAGGCAAAGGGTATGTGTAATTAAACCATATAACCAAAATTCTCCCATACTAAACTATTGCCATGTCTCACGCAATGCCAAAAGTCAAACACCTTAGAAAAACGAAGAATCTCAATCCCCACTCGACTAATTACCTAAAAAAAGTACTAATGTTCATTAAGAGGAGAATTAAAGAATCAATGATTTTGAAAATCCCCGTTTTTACCATTTATTAATATATACCTAATTCCCACACATATTTTTTTATCGATCATTTTCTCATTTTTTTTTACTTTCTTTTTAAGCACAACTAACATATTTGACTTTCGTTATTTTCATAACTTAAGGTCATAGACAAGACGCACTTTATTCCGAAAATGCCCAAAAAGAATAAATTCATCGTCCCCGAACTTTTCACTTGTCCTCAAACCAAGTTTAAAAACGAAATCACTTAAATATTAAGTTAAGATTGGCTTACCCTACTCATAATTTTACCTTGTAAACATTTTCACTCCGAACAATTATCATATCTTTATAAAAGGTAGAATGTCTATTTTGAATACAACCAAAGATCAAAATTTTGAAATTTTCATATGCGTCCACGTTCCACCCAATAAGAATTATTTGAAGGGCGATCATCCCATGTAGCGATTTCTCTCGCACATCCGAACCTTGCGGCTAAGTGACCAGCTTTTGACACCCCACAGATACTAGTATCGGGACTTACAGACTTTCGGTTTCAACACCCTTGATCCCTTATATACATAAAAAATCATCAACTTAAAATGTAATAGTCTTAGTTCAAAAGCACTATTTTTAAATTAATAAAAAGAGATTTTCCCTAATTTTATTAAACTCACGTTTACTACACTTAATATAATACACATCATAAGCTAATGAAATCCCACCTTTCAGAAAGCTACAACATCGGTTGTGAGCCGCAGATTGCGACAAACTTTTATCAGTCTAGATTATTTATTCTCACAATAGGCTTTCTTTAGAGGCTGCACATCGGTTGTGACAGCAGAGATGCAGCAACTTTTTATCAGCCCACATTTTATAATTATATTTATTACCCAATTGTTTTTTGTCACATATAATACCCGATATAGAGAAAATTTCTTTATGAAAATTTAATTTATAAATTTGAACTAAAATTATTGATATCGACTATACTTCAAAATTGTTGATTTTAAGTTTAATTTTCGAAGAGAGCATGTATTATTAGTCCGGTTAAAAGCTTATGGGAGAGAAAAGCCACAAACTACACTTATGAGCTCTTAAGATTTTTAAATAATCATTGTTTAGCATATAACTCATAATTACCTCTATCATTTCTCGTTCATTGCAAATTTAAAATCTTTAATAAAAAGATCCGCGAATGCTTAGTCTAAATGTTAAGGGACAAGCTAGAGCTCAATACGCTCGATCGAGTCAAAATTTATTCTTATTCTGCCCAGCAGGAAAGTTAAAATTGTGACAAAACACTTTTTTTATTTTTGAAAATTTTTAATTGTTTTAATTTTTTTGGTATTTTAGTGGTAAAAACGGGATTACGTGAAAACAACGACTGCAGACACAATCAAATCGATAGATCACCCCCCATACTAGAACTGAACATTGTCCTCAATGTTTTAAGAAGGGTCTCTACGTAAATCTAAAGTCGTTTATTAAGTATGCTCAAAGATAAACGTTAGTCGATAAGATTTAGGATATTGGATTCCCAAAATGAAGCTGAGGATGTGAAGCTCGAGTGAACGAAGGACAAAACCATGAGCACGAAAGGCTTCAAAATCCGAGGCAATCTTGGACATACATCACAAAACATAAAGCACGAGAAAAGAAGAGGCGAGCCTCCTCACAACACACTTATTCATTACTATTATTATAATTATATAAGGATAAGTATGAGTTTCCACCCACGAAGCGCTTGTTTAAGGTCACTTAGCTTGACCTGACCCCGAATTGAGTTGTTCATGAGGGATAAAAATGGAGACATGGAACATCCAAAACACGAATATCCTATCTATAAGAGCAAGGAAACATCTCCATCGGGCTTTCAAAAATTTTAATGACTTTGAAAGCTTTAGGGCCCCGATGAGATAATTCTGGGAGAAGAGAAGTATGAACTCCTTTAGAAGTGAGAATCCTAGGGTTGAAAACTTTTTCCTTATTTTTGGTTGAAAACGAGAGTAGAGTTTCGGACCCGGGACCTTCTTTGTGGAAAGGAAGTTCATAAAGAGGAGGATTAAAATCCTCAAGAATTAAAGAAGCATTAGATATGGATATCTTCTTTACATTCTTATCTGGTGTTGCCCGAATAGTGACTTTGAAAAGGTTCTCATGAATGAGTATACCCAGATTAAATACTTTGTCCTCGTTATTGGTTGAAGGCAAAGCATCAACCTCGGAAAAATCCTCATAGAGAACCGAGTCACACTCGGGGGAAGGAAGGAAATCACTTGATCTAGGGGGATCAAGTTCATCAATCAAGAGTTTAGACTCTTTGATTTTATCTTCCTTGGAGTCAAATGGATCATCATAAACATCATCATTATCGGACTCAAGTTCAACAAGATCATCATCGACATCATCATATAATGGTGGAGATGAATAATCAAGAGTATGTTCATCGGTGAACATCTCGGGAATGGTATCAACAAGATCGTTATTAGGATCTGCAAGATTACCCTCATCAACCGAATCCTCGAGAATAGAATCCATTTCCTTGGTAGGATCATGGTTAAGCAAATATTCTATTTCTCTAAGATCGGATTTGATATCAAAAGGAAGATCATCATTTCCCGGTGGAAATGTAATAAGAGCGAGTTCATCGGCGAACTCCTCGAGAAAATGGCCAGGAGAAGGAGAAGTGGTACTGCCACTTAATGGATTGATAACTTCTGGTGAAGTTAAATGGGTATGAGAAGAAAAAGTAGGATTGCCACTTAGATGATTTGTTGCAAACAAATCTTCAAGATAATCCTCATATGAAACATTGCAGAAATCAATCATATTGATTGATTCTTTGTGAGGTGGTATTTGCTATTTTATACATACCTTTTACCTTGTATAACAAACCCAAAAGACCAAAAACATAATAAAAATGACAAATATATGCTTGTTTTTGTGTTTGTGTATCTGCAGGTACGGATATTAAAAAAATGGACAAAATCAAAGTAAAAACAGACAAAAGTGGACACGAGACGGGATGAGTGCACAAGAGCTGGGAGTTTGCTAGCAAAAGGCTAATCAAGGTCAACAAAAGTCAACAAATGTCACCCTTGGTCAACCCACAAAAAGACAACCTTCAAAATCCTAAATGAGCCCTTAATGTTAAAACAATTTCACCATAAGTCCCTAAACTCATAACACCGTTAGTCCCTAAACCAAAGGTTTACTATGCCTACGCTTGTGTTTAATTCGCCCAACAGTTGAGTGTTTACTTTGCCTAAGCTTGTGTTTAATTCGCCCAATACAACCAAAAACGTACGATGTCTTTGTTGTGGTCCTTGTACTCTTTTGTCAACACCTCAACGAAAACCAACAAAAAAACGTCCTTGTGTTTAAACCGTGGACCACACAAAGAGAATAAGCCAACCAAAAGCTTGAATAAGTTGTTTTTGATAAGCTTTAAGAACTAGCAAATAAGCCTCGAGAGGAACAACAAAAGAAAGCTTTTAATAAGCTCATGAATATAAGTTGCTGTTTGAACTCGAAAATAAGCATTACAAAAAAAGTTTGACAAAGAAAGCTAGTATATATCCCGCGACTTTTAAGCTAAGAAAAAGCTTTGATAAGCTTATTTGAGAGGAAAAATAAGCCACGAATATAAACTAAAACACCAAATAAAACTACTAATAACTTGTGTTAACAAAGTTTATAGCAACACAAAAAAGTAGAAAAGCAACAATAACTAGTTGAGAACCAACAAATGTGTGTGTAACAATATTTGATTAGCCCATAAAAATGAAACTAAACGAAATTAGAAAGTGCAACAAATGTGTGCGTTGAACTCAAAGTTTCGAATATGAGCCGATCAATAAGCCCATACAATGAAACGAAAATAAGAAAAAGAAAACTGATTGTGAAACAGTAGGAAACTAGAATCAAGAGAAACGAGAGAATAAGCCCAAAATAAGTCAAACGATTAAGCTCAAATATAGTTACCATCAAACAAAACATAAACCCTACGAGGCTCTTGATACCACATGTTAGGATATCATTTCATCACCTCAAAACACAAGATAAGAAAAATCTTAAAGAGAGAAAGAGGGTTTAGAGAGAGAAATAAAAGAAAGAAAAATGATGACTTCCACTAGAAAGAAATGAGAAGCAACATCCTTCCTAACATTCTAGGAAGGGGTATTTATACTTAAATGAAGATAAGACCCTAAATGGGTCGTTTGGATTTATCTTGGGCCGGACCTAATACAAATGGGCTTAAGCCCGACACCTAGGCCCAATTAGCTTAAATGAATTCTCGTAAACTACGTTTTTCTTATATAAGGCTCGAGAATAATAATGACCATCACTTTACATAAAAACATGGCTAACAAAAAGGGAAACAAAAATCGACTATAAGGACAATGTACAAGAGTTCTCGTTATCTAGGGATGATGTGTCGTTGTGTGTAGGTACTATTTATTATCAAGTTTTACATTTATATTTAGCCGACTATACCTAAAAACAAGACTAACGGGCAGTATACCCGATCAGATGTAGCTTCGTTGGTAAGTAGGGTGTCAATCACTAGGAGCGAGAGAGTTAATTCCTAATTTTATCAGTATTTTAGTTATCTAAGTTAAACCTAAAACTAATGCAAGGGGGGGTTCAGCCTGAAAGACTGGCATAGTTTTGGGTATCTAACCTAAGGTTTTGATGACAAGTAAAGTAATAAACACATATAAGAAGATAAACACGAACAGGAGGATGCGTAGTCAGTCAAACACTAAGTAGGAAAAATATATCACATGATAAATTCGATAAATGGCAAGTTTGTTTAATAGTGCAATGATTGACTTATTTTGAAGGGCATATCATTCCTAGAGTTAGGCGGTACTTCTTCCTAAGACCTAGACACGTTAATTCTATCACAATTAGACGCATCCGCTTAAAGCAAGCATTTGTTGATTATAATCTATCTTAGGAGATTAGTAATGGGTTTGTTCACTAAAACCCTTAGGCTCATGGAGAAGTTTACTCTAACCCAAACTTACCCATTTACTGCTTAACGACTCTTTATATACTAGTAGTCCACTTTCTGAGTCCTTACCAATGGAATAAGAATGTACTCGTTGATCCCAGGGTCACTGATATAAGTCGTTTTTAACACGCGTTTATCAAATAAACCTCTATATATATATATATATATATATATATATATATATTATATATATATATATATTAATATATTATTATATATATGTATATGTATTATATATATATATGTTTATATTATATATATGTTTACATTATATATACTATATATATACATATACATAATATATATATATATATATATATATATATATAATACATATACGTATACGTAAGCAAAGTATCATACAAATTATTCTTAGGAAAGAATAATAAGTAATCAACACGGGTATCGTTTTCCTCGGCGAGAGGTGAATGGAAATCTACGTTCAAGTTGTAAATCGAGCTTGATTGTCATTCAAGTTTCTGGTTTTGGTTTTAAACTATTTTTTTATGCTAAAAATTAAATTAGTTAGATCTAAGATTTAAAATTACAAGATTAAACTAAAATTAATCTAAAAGATATAAATGACAAATATGCTTAAAAAGATATAAAAGAATAATATGCTTGCTAAGCGACGTGAAAAGTTCCTCAAGTTTGAATTAAGGTTTAACGAATTAAAATCCTTAGAAAACAAGTTTCAAGAAATTAAATAACAAGTAAAGTAAAATGCTTTTTAAAATAAATAACAAGTATTTAAATTGCATTAAAAGTAAATGACGGTATGTAAATTAGAAAATTCTAATGACTATTAATTTTTTTAAACCTTTTTAAAACCGCACTTAAATTCCAAATCACCAATTTCACTTAACAAGCACTAATTAAACTACTCGCTACTCATAATGATCAAATAAGCAAAGCAAAACATTTTATACTAAAGCTACACTAATTAATTAAAAAAGGATAGAAAATAGAACCGAATTGAAGACCCGCAATTAAACGAATACCACCCGATTTATTTAGCTAAAACAAATAATCAAATTCGGTCTATCTAAATAAACCCATAAGCTCCATGCCTCATGAGTTGACCGGTACCAAAAAGTCAAAATAAGATAAACTTAAACTGTTAACAATTAAATAGTTACTCAAATTATAATCTACCAATACACGGCCAAAAAAGATCTTACTGGCCTAATTTATTCCACGATCCATTTAAACATGACATGGCTCAAATTTAGTTTTCACTAACGGCCCAATATCAATTTTATAAACCAAACGTACAGATGCAATAAGCGAACGAGTGAGATTAGCCAATCAAATGCTTTTCTTCATCATCAAAAGAGGGTTGAATAATTTTGAAATTTTCCATCGGGACGTCCTCATCTAGAAAGAGACTAGTCATCATTAGTGGTGAATCGTCATTTGAATCAACGAGAGGATTCGAGAAAGTCGTAAAAGTCGCAGAAGATTCATCATCAACGGGCGCATCACACTCACTTTCATCATCGGAAGTAACCTCGGACTCTCTTGGGATTGGGACAAGGTTCTCAACACTAGACTTTATTAATTCGTCCGATTCCTTTTCAGGAATAGTGTCAAGATGCTCGTCCCCCATTATGAGAGAGTCCTCAGGTTCTTTAGTTGGTAAGTCAGGAGGGGAAGATGTGATAGCAACAGACGGAGAATATCGAGCAATAATATCTCTCAAAGGAATAGAATCATCCTCGTCGTTACAAATAGATTTAAGACGTTGTGAAGCAGCAAGATACTTTTCTTCCATTAAAACGCGCTCCTTTTTCCGCATCTCGATGTCCAAACCATTATAATCTTGCAAGAGTTGTTTAATTTTAATCTCAATCTCTTTCATATTCATCATCAATCTTCTCACCTCGAAATCTTTTTTATATCAAATCATTCGTGATATCATTAATTTCGTCATCAATCAACCACTTCTCACTTTTTCTATTATTATTTCTTCTATACTGTGTCTTCCTTTTTAAACTCACTATTTATTAATCCTCTCGATTTCAAGAAGTTGAAAGGTAGAAAATTGCGGGGGTTGAATTTGGTCAAGACCGAAAGAATTAGAATAATTAAAATTTTGGTTCATCGGCTGACACTGAAAATTTTCATGATGAACCCTGCAATTTTCACAAGGAAATTGTTGTGGTTGACTCGGAAAATAATGTAGAGGTTGGTTATATCCAAAAGTCTTGATTGTAACAGGGGGACCCTGATCAAACGAGTTGTTGTTCTCTGTTTGACAATCGTAACCGTGGATGAGAAGTCCCTCTCACAATATTCACACGTGTATGTCTCGTATTGGTATTATGGGAGGTTGTTGAAGGGAAGTTCGGTATTTCATTATAAGAATAATGGATTTTGTCGTCATAGTCACCAATCTCATTTCCGATTCCTTACCTACTACAGCTCTCGACTGTTTCTACATTAAATGGGACCTCCACTCACGAGCAACAAAAAATGGTTATACGAGGACCTGTCTAGAAATTAAACGGATAAATATAGCAGGATTAAGAAGATAAGGAAGTTAAATGAATAAGAAGATAACGGGAGAATATTTGAAAATTTTATAGAAGATAATATTATAAATATTTTTGAAGTAATTTTTTATATTGATAAAAGAAGGAAAAATTAAATAGAAAAATTATTTTTGGATTTTTTTATTTTTCTAAGGAACGAAAATAACTTTTCGAAAAAATGGATCTTCAAGGGCGAACACAAAACAATCCGTAAAAATCGCTACACCTCTCCCCGACAACGACGCCATTTTGATATAAGTCGGTATTTAACGTGTTTAACAAATAAACCCTCAAATGTATAGTATATTATATATATATATATATTATATATATATTATATATATATTTATATATATATTATATATTTAGTTATATTTTTATAATACATATACGTATACGTAAGCAAAGTATCATACAAATTATTCTTAGGAAAGAATAATAAGTAAATCAACACCGGTGGTTCATGTTTTCTCACGAGAGCGTGAATGGAAAATCTACGTTTCAAGTTTTGATAAATCGAGCTTGATTGTCATTCAAGTTTCTGATTTTGGTTTTAAACTATTTTTTATGCTAAAAATTAAACTAGTATTAGATCTAAGATTTAAAACTACAAGATTAAACTAAAAGATATAAATGACAAATATGCTTAAAAAGATATAAAAGACTAATATGCTTGCTAAGTGACGTGAAAAGTTCCTCAAGTATGAATTAAGGTTTAACGAATTAAAATCCTTAGAAAATAAGTTTCAAGAAATTAAATGACAAGTAAAGTAAAATGCTTTTTAAAATAAATGATAAATATTTAAATTGCATTAAAAGTAAATGGCGGTATGTAAATTGGAAAATTCTAATGACTATTAATTTTTTTAAACCTTTTTTAAACCGCACGTAAATTCCAAATCACCAATTTCACTTAACAAGCACTAATTAAACTACTCGCTACTCATAATGATCAAATAAGCAAAGCAAAACATTTTATACTAAAGCTACACTAATTAATTAAAAAATGATAGAAAATAGAACCGAATTGAAGACCCGCAATTAAACGAATACCACCCGATTTATTTAGCTAAAGCAAATAATCAAATTCGGTCTAGCTAAATAAACCCATAAGCTCCACGCCTCATGAGTTGACCGGTACAAAAAAGTCAAAATAAGAAAAACTTAATATGTTAACAATTAAATAGTTACTCAAATTATAATCTAGCAATACACGGCCAAAAAAGATCTTAGTGGCCCAATTTATTCCACGATCCATTTAAACATGACATGGCTTAAATTCAGTTTTCACTAACGGCCTAATATCAATTTTATAAACCAAACGTACAGATGCAGTAAGCCAACGAGTAGATTTGTAGTAAAATAAGCTCAATTACAAAAAAATAAGCAGAACTGATAAGCATGAGCATTTAGACATACGAGATAAGCCTTCCTAAGAATAAGATAAGCACTAAAACAAGATAAACAAGAACCTTCAAAAATAAGCTAAATTATTTTTAAGCTAATACGAGATTTAAGCAAAAAATTCTTAATAATCTAAAACGCAAATGAGATAAGCACTCCCAATAAGCCAGAAACACTAATAATCAAGGTCTATAAGCAACCTTATATCAACTAGCTTTAGAACCAGCAAAAACTCAAAATAAGCTTATACGATATAAGCTCGACTAGATCCAAAATTAAAGCGACTTAATAAGCTAAAAACCTAACGAAATAGGCACTAATTTTTATCATAAAAACAACGAGGAACAACAATAAGGACTCAGATTAAGCTAAAAGCATATAAATGTCTCAAACAATAACTCGAATAAGCAAATAAGCTCTCAATAGTTTAATCTAGCAATATAAGCTCACTTTAAACCAAATAAGCTGATTAGAAGCTTATTTTAACAGAAAATATGAGCTCCTAATAAGACTAAAACGGAATAAGCACAAAAATAAGCTAAATTCAAGCTTATTTTCTCGAAAAGTGTTTAAAAACTTTTGGTAACGAATTAAATTAGCTTGGAGAGCTTATAGGAGTCATTATTTAAGCTTTTAAGAACTTTTGATAATAATAAGCTGCAAGAATAAGCACAAAAATTTAGCTTATTAAATAAGCTAACAAAAAAATAGATGAACAAACGAATAAGTACACGAATAGCAAATCGAGATCTTCTACAAACTTTAAACCAATTTCATTACATTATCTTAATAAGCTTGTGAAATAAGCTAAGTACAATAAGCAGAAAAAATGAAATAAGCTTTTACAAAACTAAAATAAGCTAGAAACTTGAACTAAAAATAAATAAAACTAAATTCCTAGATGCCAAATATGAGGGGTGGCGAGCTGATTATATAGGATGCCAGGGGGTAGAAGTGTAAAAGGCACTAATAATTGGTATATTGATTAGCCAATCATTGGATCACTTTCTCATTCCCTCGGATCGTCGAATTTGGCAGACTGATCCAACCGGTCTTTTGATGACACGTGGCTTTTCTTTTGCTTACAACAAACGCACTATTCTCCACCCTTTGATCACTAATAGTTTTTTTACAAATGAATTGCATAATTCCCTTCTCTATGTGTCTTCATGCAATTTGCTCACAAAATTGTTAGTGGGTGAGAGTGGTGCTCCACTCGCCTGTTTTGAATTATTTTGAGTGAGTGTATCTCACCTTCCAACAAAAGCCCGTCATCTCACAAAACTCTTTGTATCATCAAAATCATAAATCTTGCTTTTGGGACGTGTGAGTCCAGAAAAACAGTGTATTACATTTGATAATTAAAAATGTATGGGTCGGTTCGACCCATATAAATAGTGTCGGGTCCGGCCTAATAAGAGATGAGAGCACCGTCGGACTCGAAATCTCGCGCTCTTTTCATTGGCATGCTCGGGAACTTTTTACGACTTTGTCTTGATTTTGAATATTAAGCACTCTTGATCGCGGCTAACCCGTAAATACCCGTTTTTGCTCCGTTTTCAATCATTTTTACCTGCAAGACATAAAAATACCAAACAAACATATTTGCAAGATAATTATCTATATTTTAGAATTTTTAGTTTGATTTATAGTGTTTTACGGGGTATAAATGCCGTATGTTTTAGCAATTATCAGTCACCTACTGGTCCAACTAATCTCACTAAACTAAAGGCAAAGATAGGTCAATATTGGTGATCCTTCTGATTCTAGATATATAATTGCAATTGGAGGCTATACCGGATCCTTTAGCCTACGCCCCAAACAACACCGAAGTTACAGCGCATTAAATATGTAGAACTAAACCCAGTTGAATGACAGGTCACATACTTAAGTACGTAAACAAGTATAAATTGATAAACAAAAACAACAATCAACGATAAATTAAGCAATCGATATAAACAAACCAAACATTAGATCTTCATAAACATGGTTGATACCTAAAGGTATCAGCCGATAGTCATTGTAAAAATACACACGGTTTCATATATGAACGATTAAAGAAAAGAAACCTTAACCGAACGCGTATTTGGTTGTGCGAAGATTACAAGAGTTTTTCTATGATCTTGAGGCTCTTTTCTGACCTTCTATGCTCCTTTATTCGTCTCTTGGTCTACTTGGTGGTTTAGGGCTTCACTTGCATACCTAAAGCTGAGTTTAGGGTCTTCTATTTATAGAGTCTAGAAATAGGTCGATACGCCGTATCGGGCGATGTGGGATACGGCGTATTGGGGATTTCTTAGAGTAAGGACCATGTTTGGTATCTTTTAGAATCTTCTAGTGTTTAATAAACCTTGGATACGGCGTATAGATGCTCCTGGATACGGCGTATTGGGTCTCTAATCATTCGTGGTTATCTGTGAAGTATAGGCACATATACGCCGTATCTTCTTGATGGATACGGCATATTGGTTGTCTGAACAATATTCTTTAAATGTCTTCATTTAAGCTCAAAAATGTGTGCCTTTTAGCTAATCTTCACCAAGTACTCCATGATTACTGCAATTCTCAAATATAAACGATTAAGTAACAATTCTTGCAATAATTATACAAAATGGGTTATTTACATGGGATAAATGATGCTATAAAAGTGACGTTATTTGATGTCATCAAATATCCCCCCACTTGAATCCTACTTGTCCTCAAGTAGCCTTTAGAAGTTTATGAAAATGTGTCCCTAAGGATTTTTTTTCCGCTAAGCATTTATTTGATCAATTACAAGTTGATGTGTTTCAAAAGCTTTAAATTTATAATGACTGAAAATATCAATTTTATTATAGGGAAACACACGGGTAAAAGTATAACCCACGTATAAAGTATAATATTTTTTAGGTAAGACCAGGTCGTCCACAGGGATTTGAGTAGCGTTCAATAACCAGAAAGAAAATAGACTTTAACAACTTGAAATAACTTTTGTTTTACCAGTGATAATAAAGATGACTACTCGGATAGTTGAGAATAATTTATAAGTAGTGGTAATGATTAAGACCTCCAAGATGGAACTTTTAACTTATAAAAAGGATTTCTCGTCAGAAAATGTTTTCACAAATTAACTTAATTAACTTAAGACTTATGTTTAGTTGGCAAGACCAGATGTGTCACTCAAATGATCCAGTTACTTATTATATCAAAGCTTATTTTGTTTATCAATTTACGAAAGTGGATTTCTCAACAAAAACGATAAAGACCATAGACAGATCTTTAAAAGCATATAGATCATAACGGGTTTTTCGACCTCTACCAATATGATTATATAATCTAAGTTAATAAGCAAAATCAACAAGATAAGATATAATAGGGGTGCAACATAAGATTGAGATTAATGAGATCTAATCATATCAAACACTTATTCATTATCATAACTTCACCGAGTAGTCATGAGAGAATTAGCCTCTCATGGCTATGTAGTTCATAACATAACTTGATTCAACAAGAAACCTCATTATTTCAATAAACTAAGATGATATTTTTCTTCGTTCTTGGTTGTTTAATCTTGAATCTTCAAAAGGTATGGTGTTTATGGCTTAGGAGAAGGTTGGGAAGGTTTAGAACTTCATAAGGGAGAGGGGTTATGTGTGAGATGAGAGAAGTGTATGAAGAATGAGTTGATTTGATTGATGGAATGATGAAAATGTGTGAAAATTTTGGCTTTATTTATAGGCTGAATTTCGGGTAAAAGTGCGACGCACAAAATAAATTGTGCGACGCACTTGGTGTGTTAATGAGCAAGTTTTTATTGATTTCATTTAATTTTCGTAGCCAGATGGGAAGTGCGGCGCACAAAATAAATTGGCGGCGTACTTGGGGAGTTAATGCATTATTTTGACTAAGCCTTTAATTCTTTGACTTTGAGGAGACGTGCGGCGCACAAGGGGTAAGTGCAGCGCACATTTGCACTTTTCAGCTTGAGACTTTATCTTTTTCTTGTATCTTGATTTTCAAAGTGTATAAGTACTTGATCTTTGTTTGATTTGAGCTCGGGATGTCTTCAAGTGAACCTGCAAGTACTTCTTTGTTTGATTTGATCGAAGGGCGGAACTTGATACTGATGAGGGATATATATAAATCTTCATGTGCCGAAACTTAAGCCTTTATTTCTTTGAACTACTATATATATTTTTTATATTTTTTTTAAACTCAGGCTTGGCACAGAACTTCTTTCAATTTTGATTTCTTCACTTAGGTACTTCAGCAACTTAGTACTAAAGGGAGTGCTTGCAATAACAGGAACTTGCGGGATTTAATTTTACCATATAACATATGATTATTCAGGTTTGGTCTAGTAAATGATGATCAAGCACAAGTTATAGACCTTCTAAATTACCAGCTCACTCAAATATAATTATCAACCAATACCAATGTTCCAGAAAAGGCGACAAATTACAAATACGCAGCCATAACGACGAATGAGACACTTGCAATTGCATTCAAACCTTAACTCGAACAAGCTAAAGGCATCAATTCTCTTAGGTACCAAAGGTGGATACCCGAATATATTCTAAGGCTTATAATTCACACAATTTAGTGGACTAGGTTGTGCTAGTTATAATGTCAATCCAGTTGGATTTGCCTTACTAAGAGCATTTTTATTTTTAGAAAGCATATATATGTGTTAAGATTTTGAAATATCAGTTGAAAAAAAATTTTTGACAGGGCAAACATGGAGGAATATGATTAATCTTTCCTATTTGGCTCCCCTCCACACTTATGTTGAACATTGCCCTCAATGTGATAACTGATAAACTAGAAAATAAGGAAAATTAAGGGAAAACGGTACTTCCCGGGGCATAGAGA
>BQNB010088334.1:0-26190 GCA_026074375.1 Tanacetum coccineum | reverse complement strand
TCTATCGAGCCCGATTCCCGATATTATCTTGTTACAACATTAACAAATTAAAGACCGAAGCTCCATCATTGAGTGACCGAGCTTCCTTGTTCGACTCAATAAATTGAGGCTAACACAGTATTTTCCCGAAGCAATTGTGCTGAAGAGAACAAAGTTACATTTGCTACCGGTACCCTAACTGATGATGCCTTGTCTTGGTGGAATGCATATGCCCAACCTATTGGGATAGAGCAAGCCAATAGAATCACCTAGACTGAGTTGAAAAGGCTCTTGACAAATAAATATTATCCCCGGACTGAGATCAGGAAGATGGAAGACGAATTTTACAATATGAGTGTAAAAGGCAATGACCTCAAAACTTATGTCAGGAGATTTCAAGAATTAGCGGTTTTGTGCCCAAATATGGTACAAAATAATGAGAAGCTTATGGAAGCCTTTATCGGTGGATTACCAAGAAGTATCGAAGGAAATGTTACTGCTTCGAGACCTCAAACTCTAGAAGAAGCTATTAACATAGCTTAGAGGCTGATGGATCAAGTAACAAAGCATAATTCGGTACAAGGAACCAACGATCATAAGCGAAAGTTTGAAGATAAAAGAAACACCACTAGCAATAATAACTACCGCAACAACTACCAGAACAATCGCAACAACCGCACCAATGATTATCGTCAACAACAAAATAGAAGGCCAGAAACTTTCCGATCTTATGCTGCTACTCCAACTAAGAACCGTGGATATACTGGAAACCATCCTTTATATTAGAAATGTACCCTACATCATACGGGACCTTGCATAATCAGGTGTCAAGTCTGTAACAAGAGAGGTCATCTGACCAAGAATTGCAGAAACAAAGGACCAGCTACTAGGAGTAATCTACAACCAGTATCTGTAATTTGTCATGCCTGTGGAGAAAAAGGACATTACCAAAGTCAGTGCTCAAAGACAAACATCAATGCCAACGGAAGAGCATACTTGCTGAGGGATAAGAATGCTCATCAAGACCCGAATGTAGTCACGGGTACGTTTCTTTTAAATCAACGTCCAGCTAGAATATTATTCGATTCAGGAGCCGATAAAAGTTTCGTATCTATACCTTTTGCTTCTATGCTTAATATTCCGTCAAACACGCTAGACACCACTTATAACATCGAAATGGCCGATGGAAATTTAATAAGCACAAATGCCGTTATCCAGGGTTGTACCCTAACTTTGTTAAACCAACCTTTCGAAATTGATCTTATGCCGATTAAACTTGGTAGTTTCGACGTCGCCATTGGTATGGATTGGCTGTCCAAATATCATGCTAGAATTATTTGTGATGAGAAAGTCGTCCATATTCCAATCGAGGGTGAAACTCTATGTTTTTCCAGAAGAACTACCTGGCCTACCCCTAGTTCATCAAGTAGAATTTCAAATCGACTTAATTCCAGGAGAAGCACCTGTAGCTCGTGCACCTTATCGACTAACGCCTTCAGAAATGCAAGAATTATCAAGTCAACTTCAAGAACTAACTGACCGAGGTTTCATTCGACCAAGTATATCGCCTTGGGGAGCTCCTGTCTTATTTGTTAAAAAGAAGGATGGATCTTTTAGAATGTGTATCGATTACCGAGAGTTGAATAAACTTACTATAAAGAATCGTTACCCATTGCCCAGGATCGATGACTTATTCGATCAACTTTAAGGTTCAAGCGTTTACTCAAAAATTGACTTAAGATCAGGTTATCATCAACTGAGAGTAAGGGAAGGAGATATTCCTAAGACTCCTTTCAGAACGAGATACAGAAACTATGAATTTTAAGTCATGCCATTTGGTTTAACAGATGCACCTGCTGTATTCATGGATCTCATGAATCATGTTTGTAAACCTTATCTGGATAAGTTTGTAATTGTGTTCATCGATGATATTCTTATCTATTCTCGCAACGAAGAAGAACATGCAAGTCATCTCAGAATAATCTTGGAATTACTCCGAAAAGAGAAATTGTATGCCAAGTTCTCTAAATGTGATTTCTGGATACATATCGTGCAATTTCTTGGTCATCTCATCGATAATCAAGGACTTCATGTTGACCCTGCCAAAATCGAAGCCGTTAAGAATTGGACATCTCCCACTACACCCACAGAAGTACGTCAATTCTTAGGACTCGCCGGCTATTATCGAAGATTTATCGAAGGTTTTTCAAAGATTGCAAAGCCTTTGACTAAATTAACCCAGAAAGAACTAGAGGTTTTAATTTGGGGCGAGACAAGAATCAGCTTTTCAAATCTTAAACAAAACTCTAGTGAAGACACCCAATTTTTAGATTACCCGAAGGAAACGTTATTTTGTCATTTACTGTGATGGCACTCTTCAAGGATTAGGAGCTGTTCTAATGCAATCGAGAAAAGTCTTTGCTTATGCATCTCGACAACTCAAACCTCATGGAAGAAAACTATCCACTCATGTCTTATATTAGGAGCAATAATATTAGCTTTAAGATTCTGGATACACTTTCTATATGGTAACAATGTGTTAGTTTTCACTGATCAAAGAGCCTTCAACATATTCTTCGTCAAAAAAAGAATTGAATTTGTGGAAAAAGGCCGTTGGTATAGATTCTTCTCGTCAGATTGTGATTGTGAAATTTGTTATCATCCCGGAAAGGAAAATGTTGTAGCAGATGCCTTAAGTCGAAGATACGAAATAAACCCTTCGAGTTTGAGCATTATCTAACGTTTCACTCCAAAATTACCATTTCATTTCATCGAAGCCCAAAATGAACCATCAAGAAGTAAATGTCAAAAACGAGAACCTCTCGAGGATATGGTAGACAATCATTTGAAATTGTCCTGATGGAACTCGCTGTATCAAAAACCGAAGATGGTTACCACTTTTTGGCGGTTTTTGAGAAATTATTCATGCAACGAGTTCATAAATCTTAAATGTTCTTTTCACCACGGGTTTGTTAAGATGTTCCATGATTATAAAGTACTTATTGGTGTCCTAATATAAAGGCAATCATCGCTGAACTATGTTAGCAAGTGTTTGACATGTTCTCAGAGTTAAAATGAGAAGGACAAAGGCCCATCGGCTTATTGGTAAACCAGACAATTCATATGTGGAAATGGAAAGGATAACAATGGATTTAGTCACAAAGCTACCACAAAACACTCAATACGGACTTGATGACATCTGGGTCATTTTCGAAGTCGTACCATATCATCTTAATTTCATACCTATTTCGAGCGACTAGTTATTATGAAACTCTTACAAGGGTTATACATCTAAGAAAATAGTCTCTCGACATGGCGTGCCAATTCTATCATTCTGGATCGTGACAGTTCCAACTTCACATCCAGATTTGGCATCATTGCAAATGCTTTTGGTACATCAAAATTCGGTCAATGAGTACAAAATATCAACCTGAAAACCCGATGGGACAAAGTGAAAGAACCATCCAAACTCTCGAAGACATTGCTACGAGCTTGTGTCATAGATTTCGGTAGGATGGGATTAAACATTTATCATTTGTAGAATTTTAATTACACAAACTATTTTTCACTTGCCACGTATCAGCTGCACACGTTCGAAGCACTTTATGGAGGAAAGTGTAAGATCACCTGTTTGCTTTGGGGATGAATGGAGATTCTCTACTTACAGGTCCAGAAAGAATTCAAGAATCAAATGATATGATCGTACAAATTCGCAACACTTGCAAGCTTGCAAGACGATAGACAAAGAAGTTGGCCAATGTAAGGGAAAGCTTTTAGAATTTTCAAGGTTTGGCGATCGTGGTTATGTTGAAAGTATACCTCGCAAGGGTATCTTTGATTCGGAAAAACGAGGAGGAAAGCTTAATCCAGTTACATTGGACCATTCAAAATAATTGAACGAATTGGCACCAGTGGCATACAGACTAGAGTCTTCCTTGAAAGGCTTTGTAGTATCCACAAAAATTTCAGTTTTCTAATCTCAGAAATGCTTTTTAAGACGTACTCATTCTCGTTATCCCAATAATGAACTTCAACTCGAAGACAAACTCAAACTTTGTAGAAGAAACCAGTGAAGTTTTGGTTCCATGAGATCAACGAACTCTAAGCGGATGTCGTATTCATTTAATCTAAGTACGATGGAAACTATATTTAGGAGGACAGAGTTTAACATGGGTAAAGCGAAGACGAAATCGTTCCAAAATTCCTCATCTATTTTTCAATCAACACTTCAATTCATTAATCTTATTTTTTCAGGGTCGGAGATTTCTGTAAGGAGGTGGAGGACGTTAACAAACCACAATTTTCATAATGTCCAATTTTCCTTTATTAAGTTAGATGATGTACATCTATCAGTTATATAGGAACTCACCTTTTTCAAGGGAAATTTTTCGCTTATATTACATTACATTACTTTCGCAATATTCATTATGCAAATATAACTGCATAACTCAAGTTAACGGACTCAGACAACCTAAATATGGCAATCCTATTTCCAGTATGTTAAGACAAACATCATAAAATATCAAGTGAATATCACAATATCTTTATTACAAAAGTACATTACTTCATATGAGGTTAACATTTGCAACATCATATAAAATGGGCTTTAAAAAAACATTATCGGATGCCTTTTAAACCCTAACTTTATAGAGGGATTAACTCTTAAAGTGAAAATGTACAAGCTACTAAAGCATGTTATACAAGTAATATAACATCTCAATTGAAATATTTTAATCCTCTTTATAAAATCAAATGTACAAATCCTTAAAAGATAAATGTATAAGTAATTAAGCTCAATCCATATAATAGCCGTTTTACCTCTATTTTTATTCTCATCTCGTCAATATCATTGTAATAAGCAAAGATACTATACCTTTTTGCAAGATGTAAACCCTAAATATTATAGTCATAAGCTTTATAAATTCTTTTTGCATTCAAACCCTAAATCAAACCCTAATACCCTTAAAACCAGCTAGTTTTCTAAACCAGACCTGTTTCTTGGATTTTATCCAATTGTAAACACAAACCATACATCAAAATAAGTTGTAAAAAAATTATTTTACACTTCTTATAAAAATCCTATTCAATCAATTATCTTGCATCTTACTTCATCATTTTTACTTACTTGTACGTAAAAACATATCCTAGAAATCCTAAATGTACCTAACTGGTTCATTTAACCCGTTTAATCGTTCTAACCTTCTTTATCACAAAACAACCAAACCAAGGGCCATTATAAACTCAAAAATGAGTTTACAAATCAATTTATCTTCTATTACTTGTCAATGTCAAGAAATCAAAGCATAGAAAACTTAACGAATCCATAAAAACCCTAATTATGCCCTAATTGTAACTTTGACCCGTTTTCTCAATTTCAATCATATATAAACTTAAATCCACCGATCAAACTTCATTAATAATTACTTTATATTAAGCACACTAGGATTTGTATTCAATCATTCTAATCAGAGTATGCAAAATTTTAAGCCAGAAAGTCATGATAACCATTAATGAGCCCTAGTTAAAACGTACTTCCCATATCTTCATTTTGAACCCGTTTTAACCCATACCAATTGCTAATCTTTGCTTAATTCCTTTAAACCTTGACTTACAACCTATTTCATCATTTCTTAATCATTTATAATACAATGTACCTTGTTAAAACATTTGAAGAACCCGTCGAACCCAAAATAGACCCGGTTTACTTCTATGACCATTTTGACCCCTCTAAATTACTACCAAGTCCAAATAACCAATGTGAACCTCTTCTAGAAGTCTTATAGCAGCTTACTAAGAAACTTTGACTTATCCAAAGTCAAGAATGAAAGCACATGGCCTTCCCTTTTGCTCACTTCAGCCGCGGCAACAAGCAACACCACCACCTCATCAAAGCTACTTTCCTAGACCTCCACACTTCATTTTATAGCTTCTACACATCATACCCTAGACCCTATATGTGTCAAAACCAGATCATAAGCTTTGCTTACTCCTTGCTACTTCAAATGGGTATAAATAGGAGCATAATGTCTTCATTTTTCTTCATCCCCCACTTCCTCCTCTATAACCCTTCATAGAAGCAATCCTTTGCTCTAATAGATCCTAAACTAAGTGATCTTAGTAGTCTCAAGTATAGATAGGAAGCAAAAGGAAACCCAAGAATCGAAGCCCGAGGAGTCGTTACTTAGACGTCGAAGCCGAAAGTCCGATTCTGAACCATTTCCAAGGCTATAAGCTCAAACCTGGGTTCTCTATTGCTTATTTTTATTTGCTCATATAACATCTAATGTTCACTATACTCTTGCTAAATTTCATGATATGAACGCTTTGAACTCAAATAATATAGTGTTATGCCTTTTTGATCCAAACCGTACACCTGAACCCTAATTTCATGTTTTTACTTAAACTATGGGTATAAACTTGTAAATTTTTGTTATAATCAATCCTAATAAAGCTATATAATGTTAAATATGTGCTTTGATAAGTCATAAGAGAAATTTGACCTAAAATACCCGTGCGTTTTCATTTTTGAAACCTAATTTGACCGTATTTTCCTTTTAAACTTAACGAATCGTTAAATTAAACTTATGTTGGGTTTTAAATCTTCATATTTTAGTTTTAGTATAACTTATAATATGATTTTGAATGTTAAATTAAGCTTGCATGGCAATTGGGACATGTTTTGTATTTAATCCATGCAAGGGGTATAGATCGTATTTTTCAAAATACTTATTTAATATAAAGGACTTAGAAAGTGTCTTTTTATTAAAGTTATAAACTTATAGGGGTCTATTATGTCACTTTTTAAGTATAAGGTTTATTGGTATATCAATAATAAGTTGAGGACCAAGTCGTTAAAAATGCAAACCCTGGGGGTCTACTTGCAGTTTTTCAACCCCAGGTCTAAAATGTGACTTTTTGAAAAAGTGTAAAATTTTATTCATAACATTACCGACATAACTTTAAATTAACACTCCTCGTGCTTTAAAATTCTAGATATTGAATTAAAAGCTTGTAAAACTGCTTATGTTCTAATCATTTATCATTCACTCGATGTTGCTTTCAATAAAATCATGTCTCGGATCCATATCATACCACAATACTTGGGGCTTCATATTAAGAAGTTTTCATCTTGGTTACTAGTTCTGTCTGAGTTGTTGGTTTATGATTTAAGTGCCTGAGATCCACAAACGTTTTACTGGAATGGACTCTTGTTCTATGATGGCCCGAACGGTTGTGTTATGATAATTTTTATATCAAAACAACATCGTAATCAAATCTTTATTTATGAAATCATGCTAAAGACTTGCCCCTTACTATTACCCAGGTTGTCTGTGATTGCCGGGTTTTTGAAGCCGTCCCTTCATTCCCTATACTATTAGCTATCAATTTCCCCATAACTGTTCAGGTGAGGTTCTTAGCCTCGCATTTCAATCTTTTTATAAACCCGAGATGGGAGATACATGCATAAAATGAATGCAATTATTTCTACATGCTTTTTTAATTTTTGTTTTGCCTAATAGTAACTATCTTTGCCTTTAAGTACCCCATAATCATGAACCGTTAATTTACTCTCGTTAGTAAGCGTGGATGATGTGAATAGATCTATTTGGGTTGGGACTCCCCGTTGTGTTGTATCCAGTAACGATAACCATTGCAACTTTAGAAATCCTCGAGGTATTTTGGCAAAGGTGCCCCGAGGGGCAATATTATCACTTAACCTAGGCATCGGATTCATGAGTATTGGCAATAATAAATTTTGTTTTTCAATAATGGGTGTATATCAACGTATCCAAATTTCACATTTGCGTTCAATTATTTTACTTATACTATGGAATTTCACTAAACCTTTGTGTTGACTTTTTAGCTTGTTTTATATCAGGTAAACTAATGGCACTGAGTGATGAGGACCAGAAAGATGGAACAAACCGTTATCATTCAAATGTTGTATTTTAGATTCTGGAACTCTCGTTGTAAAAACTTGAGATTAATGAATGATTAACTTATTTCCAAAACGACTCTTTTGATTCGTATTCTATGTTATGGTCTGTCGGTTACCTTGAAGTAATACCCAGATGTAGCTTCCGCGGCTATATGTAAAATGGGGGTGTACCCACTAGTCGTTCTCATTACCAGTGCATCCTCAAAGCAAACAAAACTGGTATGAGTGAACACAAAGCAAGACGAAGTCTCACCGTTTGAATAAGAAAATCGATTATGAAAATCAATCAATGTATCATATTGATTAAAGTGTTTTTTGTGACAAGTCGAGAGTGTTAATCATTTCAAAAATTCATTAGCAACCGTTGATCCATTTCCTGGAACAAGTTTGATTCTTATAGAATCACACCATCATTTCTTTCAAGTTGTCACAAGTTTGATTCATATAGAATCGCTCAAGTTACCTACCATGAGCTTGTTTGATGTTGGCTCAAGTAGGATTTCCATCTTCACTGTGAATGATATCACTCGGTTTTCTACAAAATCACAAGGATAATGCGTAGGAATCTTAATATACATTGATTATTCACATTGTGTTATTAGAAAGCTTAATTTGACAAGTGTCCTAATGAGATTTATGGATGATCTCTTTTGGCTCTAGACTCAATAGCTGCACTTTGGTTTTAGTGATCAGAGGCTAGAGCTGACTGCCACCTTTTCAATATCAACTAACTCAGAGTGACAAAGTCGATAGAAATGCGTGTAATCTCTATGAGAAATGAAACAAGAGTCTATTAAGAGACCTTGAGTAGCTAAGGAGGTAGTTGCATAGCGTAATAGGTCATGTCAGTCTTCAATGTAGAACTACAAACTAGTGTTTTATGGAAGTTTTATGTATGACCAGTTCTACCTAAGTGAATGGGAGGCTTCTTTTTTTTCACCCTTTATCTTTACATTTCTTTTCATTCTTCAACCCCTTCAATGCTTACCAAGACTTCCTCATTAATACCTTGTTGGGTTTATTCCAGTGCTAGCTCCATTCTCAGTTCGGCTATTCCGATTCTCACTTTTTCTCCTTTTGTATAATACCTAATGATTTAACTATCTGTGGATATCCTTGGTAGATCTCTCCGGTTCTGGCTGGATCTTGATATTTAATACTATGCCTAACCATCTTATAAACTCCATAATTTAAGTTCATGGTCGGGTCTTTTGGGTATTCCATCACAATCAAAACCAAAAACATTGAAAATTTTAATCAAAGTGTTTGATATAAATATCAAAAAGATTTTTACACTTTGAGAGTTTTTTATCACCACTAAAAGCTCCCCCTTAACATGTGCATCGTAATCGTAGTACATGCTAAGTATGAAGTGCATTGAGTCCATTTTATTCAATCACATTTCAATAAAATTAGATGCAGTTTAATCACATTTTCTCCCTTATCCCAAAAAATGTTAATCCTTGATATTTTGGATATATATTGATTAAACGTTCGAGGAATAAAATTGTACACCAATCATATAAGGGAACATTTTAATGCTTCCCTCAATTCGTGAGGGTATATAAGACAGTGCTGAGTACAAAAATTTGAAATTTTTTGAATTTACTAAGAAATTCTTGAAAATTTTTGTACTCGAGCACTCCTTAATATTACCATAATGTCTATACTACATATACACAAATTCACAAGTTTTAAATTAATCATGGAAGGATTGAATATGTTATGTTAAGGAACATCATATGTTATATTATTATGGTCCATTTGCTCATGCAGTCAAAGTCACCCTCGTACGGTCTCCCACCAACAAATTTCTCCAAACTCAGCATAATCCTCCTGGTCTTTAGCTGTTTATCAATCGACTGATCAATCGCTCCTGCTTTGTCTTTATTCACTTGTCTCCAGATAGTCTATGGCTGATACTTCATCGGAAAAATTCCATTTAGTCGATATGAAGAGCAGTTTGAACTTTTTTTCTAAACATCATTGAGTGTACCATCACTGAACTTGTGTAGTTCATCAATACGCATCAGTCTGTTCTTTTTGTTTTTGTTCATGTGTAATAAAACCTTAGGATTGGAGTATGCTGTTAAGCTTCCCTTCGTTTAAGATCTGGATTGTAATATCAGCTTGTGAGGTTAAGCTTCTTTTGGTAACTTTTGACACCTAATTGAAGATCTTCCACACGCCTTTAGATGACAACGCTTCTTGTAAACATTCACAAGCAGACATTAAAAGCTAGGCATTCTTCAATAGTGAGATTTGTTAATTTTCCTTGAGCAAGAAGAAGCAACATGTCTTCTATGTCTTGAATGCGAAGCCTGTTGAAGTCGCCTTATTTGAATTTGTACAGCTTGTCATCATCTCTACGAACAGTGATCCAATCCAGATGCTTGTAATTGTGTCATTCGACTATTTGAAGATTTATGACAGCAATGATTCTGCGTTTGGAGTAGACATCTCGAGCATTCCCTGTTAGAAGCTAATACATTAGACTTGTTGTCGTTTGCATCCCAAATGTGAGATTCCTCTGAGTGCATGTTTGTCGTAGCTAACTGGCACCTTGACTCCACATATGTGTTTAGGGACCAAATCTTTAATCCATTTGATATGCCCATAATCTGTAACCCTGGTCTTCGTTATTGAAGTTGTATATGTTCGGATTGAGACACCACCACTTAGATACGCAAGGTCGTTGTTGATGAAGTGATCGAAAGGTATGACACGATGACCTCGAGAATTAGGTATCAATGGTAGTGGTTTTCGCAGATCATAAGGATATTGTTGACCTTTAGGGTTGTTCCAGTCTAATTGAATAGTGGTTGCCTTGTAGACTTCTTCAAAGAAATATTCAAGTTCTACCAGACTCTTGCATGATCCTTTCATCAGATCGAATGTTGGACTGGCTAATAATCCAGGAGTTAGAGTATCAACTTTAAGCCGGTTCATCACGAATGCTGAGAAGTCAAGGGGAGTGTCCATCAACTCATTAAACGACTCACGTGGATCTTCCATATGGGCCAAATAGCTTAGCCAAGGTTGAACAGGTCCATGAGCATTAGGCAAATTCTTGTTCCAGTCACGATCAGGATTAGGAGGTTTTACTAGTTTTTGAAACCAATCAGGATGCTGAAAGGTCTCTTCATTAGGTTGATCTTTAGTAACTCCTGTTTTGAACTCCTGATGTACGGGTTCTTCCAAATCTTTGGCAGTGTGCATTGGCTCCTCTTCTTGAGCAGATTCGCCAGCAGACTTGTGATGAGATTTAGACCCTTCAGTTGACTTGCCAGTTGTCTTGGAGGTCTTTTCCTTTGGTGCACTGGTAGACTCTGGTTCTTTCCCAACTCTTCTTCTCTTGGACCCCCGGTTTGATCTAGCGGAGGGTTCTTCATCTTTATCCTTATCATCTCTACATCTTTTAAATGAAACAGTATCTCTATAAGTGTCGAGTATGAGCTTGTCACTTTCGTAAGCATCAACCAGTGCTTTGTAAAGATTCCTTTGTTCATCAGATATGTGGATTGACTTATTGCTCTCCATCTTAACTATGAGAATCTTTTTCAGGCTCTATTTAGATGAGTGGGCGGCGTCATACTTGAGTTGTCTTAGGTTTATTAGTAAACGAGTCAAACCTTCAGCTTTCGAGTTGTCATGATAGTCTTCTTAACTTTTTTGCAAAGCTAGAGACTTGAGCTATTTAACTTGTTCCTTGACTTGATCCTTGATTATTTTCTTAATGTTATATCAGTTTGTTTGAGGATGTCTTACATTTTAAGGTTTGAGCTTCAGCTCTGAGTCTTTCGAATGTTAAAATATGAATAGCCGTTTCGATGGCTTCATGCATCTTGTTGGCAAGGTACGCATCAATAATGCATGGAATTAAAAGGACAATGCGAGCAAATTTGATTCGTTTTTGATTGAACTCTGAGAAGTTGTTTTCTAAAGTTTTTTAGTCTGATTTGGTTCATATCAAATAAGGCAAAGGTGGGAAAGATCTTGCTGTGTGAGCTTTTGAACAGTTGGTGGTGTGGGAACTGGTGTTTGTTGCAGATGTGTAATGAGAGGAGTGGGTGGTGGAGGAAGAGTTGTTGCAGATAACAAAGGTGGCTCAGCAAAAGTAGTAACCGCAACATCTATTAGTGAAGTTGACTTAGTGTTGAGGTTAAATAAAGAGTCAATTCCTGTGTCTGGACTGGGGTTGAGCATGTTTGAAAGAGCCAGATGACACAGAAGAACTTGTTGTTGACATCTGGATTGATGGAGTTATGATCACATATAGTGTCTTTTATTCTTGAGTAGTGAATGATAGTGCGTGGTAGCATCTGTCATTTCAGAATCTTTCCCTCCGATGATTGCATTCAGTCACCTTTATAATGATCTACTTTTGCTTCTTCATTTGTCTTTTCTTCATTCATCTTTATCCTCAACAATTTGTATTCTTGAATTCTTCATCACGGTCTCATTCATTAGTGGATTCAACATGGGAAGGTGTTTGAACCCGAGGATCAAAGCTATCTTCTTCTTTATCTTCTCTCACCTATGGGAGTGGAAAACTTGGGATGAACGAAGTCATCACCATCGTTGTCTGAATCAGTTTGCTCATTATTATCACCTTGTTCTTCATCATCATGGTTCTTAATATTCTATTCATCATTGTCTTGTTATCGCATCTGGTCATTACGATCATCTATTGTCATTCATATCATCATTGTCATCATCATCTTCATTGTTTATATCGTCATCATTCAGGTACTTAATCATCATTCTCTCGTCATGGACTTCAAGAGATTTTCTCATATATGATTCATTGCGTACATCGGAACCCCTGGCTATACTATTAGTCTTCCTCTGCACTTGCCGCTGGAGGTTGAGAGAGTTAGTTTCTATCAGACCTTCTTTTTTTGTGGCTAGCATTTATTTGTTCACGCTTCTGTAGCGCAACCTCAGGACTCAGCACTGTTAGCCTTTAGCTTTTTAGTCGTCTTTGTGGGTTTGCTTCTTCTTGGTAGGTTTTAGCTTCCTTAACTGTAGTCTTGTAGTCTTTTGCCTTTTAGTAGTTAGAGGAAGTCTTTGTCTTGTCAGATCCAACTTGCTTCTTCTTGACACTTGCTTTTGTCTTTGGAGGTTCAGCTCTGAAGCAATGCCATAATTTACTCTTTGTAGGATTCAGAGTTTTTGCTGTCTTCATTCGTCAATTCATTAGGCAAAATGTCACCATACAACTGTGTGTCTTCATGCCTAGAGACAACCTTGATCGTGGTGAACATGTGGTCATCCCTGGCATAGTGCCAATTTACACTGTTTCATTTTGGAATTGATTGACCTTAGTCATGAAAAAGTTGACGATGACCTTGGTGAAGCGAGGGTAGTACATCTCATCATTACTCTTCTTGACATTCTTGTTCTCTACTTGATAAACGAAATCTTCCTACAGAAGGTAGGCATAGTCTACGTTCTTCTTATGGTACATGCCCTAGAGGATTTGAGCTTGAGATAGTCGAAGACTGTCATATCTGGTACTTTTACCACTCAGACATTTGTTGATAACCGCAATAATGTTTCAAAGTGATGCTAACTTGTTGACATTGACATCAGTGATCATTTTAATCTCACAACTGTGACCAAAATCTTTTTAGAAATGTGAGAATGCTCTTCAAGGGGTAGTTCTCGATTATGCTGATTAGGGAGGTTTATGGCAGAATTTAATGCTTTTCTTTAAAGTTACTAAGATTCTACATTACTGTTTTCTTATTGTTCATCTTGAATTGAATCTTGTGATGATTGACTGGTAGCAGTGGCCCCAAAAACTTTTACATGTAATTTTCTGGATCATACGCTGTTGATTTGGAATGCCTTGTAAAAGGGAGATGAATTTCAAAACATCATAACCATTGAAGAGTGCTTCTTTGGATTTGAGTGTCTGAGCTTTGTCGAAGATCTTACTTTTGCCAATTTGAGTCGGTTGGCAGGAGCAACTATAACGTCATCCAATGCAATCTGTTCAGCTCTTGTGGTATCCATGGTTCTGCTTAAGAAAGAATCAATACAGTTTTTATATATAACCAAGTTTATATATAACTATATAGACCTTTTATGTGAACCTTTTAGTTTTCATCATGATGTGAAAATTAAGACCTTTAAGACTTTTAGCACTTGAAAAGATATCTTCCTCTGAATGGCAACTTAGATAGACTTATGTGTTTAAGGAATTAAGGCAACTTCTTTGACAATTTAGGAATCGTGGTTTTTCTAACTAGTAGAGAATTTAGATAGCCTAAGTCGTGTTTTAGTTAACCTTGATTTTACCTTGTGTTTAAGCCTATTTTAACTTAATTAGATAGCATAATTAATTAATTTTTAATTAGCCTGCTAAGTTAAGTTTTAATTTACCTTCAAATTGGAATTTTGATCTTAAGTGTGTTAGGTCTAAATCTAATAGATCGGTTTCTTGAAGATTTCACTAGATCGGGTCCTAGATCGGTTCCTTAAACCAATCCACTAGATTGGGTCCTCAAACAAATCATCTAGATCGGTTCCCCTTTAAGGCAAAACTAGATCAGGTCCTCAACCTAAATCAACTAGTTCGGTTCCCTATTTAAAGCAAAACTTAGATCGAGTCTCAATGGTTTTGATTTAGTTCAGTTCCCAAAGGGTCTTCGACTAGATCGGTTTCCAAGGGATATAATTAGATCGGGTCTCAATGGCTTAGATTTAGTTCGGTTCCCAAAGGGTCTTCGACTAGATCGGTTTCCAAAGGATATAATTAGATCGGGTCTCAATGGCTTTGATTAGTATTGGTTCCAAGGGTCACGACTCTTGTTCGGTTTTCAAAGGTTATATTAGTTCGGGTCTCAATGGATATTGATTTTAGTTTTGTTCCAAAGGTCTAGACTCAGATCGGTTCCAAAGGCATGACTAGTTCGGATCCCCTTATGCATTGATAGTTCGGTTTCATAAGAAAACAACTAGAATCGGGTTTAGCTAAAAAAATTTCCAAACATGATTTTTTTTTTTTCATTTTCACTTGTTGGTTTTGGCTTTTCTTACTTAGGATAACTTTTAGGCACATTTAGCAAACATATTTAAGCCACAAAATAATCATGAAACGAACAAAAAATAAGCACTTTTTGACATGTTGCACTTTTTTTAATGTTATCGAAACCAGGGAAGTTTTTATGGTTCGTTAACATTCACGGATGAGAATACATTCTTCTTAGCACAAAAACCACAAACTTTTTACAATATTTCGTAATATCCCTAATTTTTGCACCTAAACATAGCAATATTCATATGAATCCCAAACAAAAAACTGCTTTAGATGAGAGTTCTACACACCAAGGCAGGCAATACCCCTCATTCAATTTAGGTTTTTATGTAGATTTGATTTTGACGAACCCTAAATAGATTTTTTTAGGTTTTTTTTCGAATCAAGTCATTTGAAAACATTAATGATGAGTTGTAAGCGCTAATGGGGTTTGTAAGGAAAACAAAGTTTTATTAATACTGTAGGCTCGAAAATAACAAGAGATGGAGATGATTGCGATCGAGTGATGATGAAGGAGAGTTAAAAATAAAGTTTATGTGTGTTTATGAAGAACATGGGACAGGGTAGGCTGATGGGGTATAGGGTATTTTATAATTTTTTTACATATTTAACCCCTGTAGTTTTATATATTTTCAATTTTGCATAGTTAAGTTTTATAAGCCATATACAAGTTAAGCAATTAGCACAAAAAGTCCCTAATGTTTATACTATCATACATATAGATTTAATTTTGCAAAATACTCCCTAAGGGCATAAACACATAACATATAAAGCACACGAAAGGTAAGCTCAATTATCTTTCCTTAAATGATATTCCGTTATTGTTTAAAACCTTTTTCTACTGAAACTCATTATTATTATGAAGAAGATTTTTGCACAATTTTCTCCCCTCAAACAGTGGACCCTATTTTCTATTTAAAAAAAAAAAAAAGGGAAAAAAGGGGCTTGTAGTCATTGTTTTAAGACGTACGAATATACTTTGAAAAACATTTTTGATGAAGCAATGTGATATTTTGAAAATACAAACACCTAAATTAAGATTTCTCTCTTATTTTTTTTAAACTCATAAAGCGCACTGGCACGTACACTAATGGTATATACGTGAACGTGTGGTGTTGCAAAGTTACTCAAGCCTTTTGCTATGGTCATAATAAAGTAGTCCATGCCAGAGAATAAATTCACGTTGACGAGGTCATGTTTCTTTTTTGACGGACATACTGGCCTTTAAGATGATTATCCGGGGTCGCATATAAGTAATATAGTAAGCACATTTGGCCACTGTTTTGAAATCATTTGAACAGTCCTCGTATTCATTATTGAATGACATTCTAAGACCGTAAATGTTAGCGATTTCAGTAGAAATTGCCATTTTACTCTTTTTATATTTTTCTCATTTTTTATTTTTTTCTTTGATTTTATGAATTTTCTATTTTTGTATTTTGTTTTTATAGTTTTTAACTTATATATATTATATTTTTATATATATATTTATTATATTTATATATATATATTCACCACACACATATATGATACTGGATATGTTGGAATAGTACTCCAATATTCATCAACATCATTACCAGTGTTTCAGTGTCTTCGGCGTTTGGTAAACTTCGCTTCTACATTTTTGTTGATAAGAAATCAATTCTTTCTCTTGCAAGGGATTTTGTGAAGTAGTTGCTAGTTGATACTCCGTATTGATTAAACTAAAGTTCAGATCACCCTCATCTCAACTGCTCCTTGATTAATGTGAAATATGATGTTATTTATCTTTAGACCTAGAATGTTGAACATTGTGCTGCATAAGGCATCATAACGCTTTTGTTATCACAGTACACTGGAATTTTATTGTTTCCAAGGGCCATAGTCTGGGTTAAGAATGTGATTCTTATCAAAGGTTTTGAGCACAACGCCTGACATAACAATATATTCAGGCTTCCGTAATGGATTATCGCAGCGCTTTTCGGCTTCTTTGATGTCAAGCTATAAAAGTCTTTCTCAAAAGGAACTGCATACTACCAGATGTGCTACGGCGTGTATCTTGACAACCAGCATGATCTGCATCTGCAAATGCTATTTGAGCATTGGGAGGAAAAGAATTATTCGGGTTCTTAGTCCCCGATGACGGTTCCTCTTAGGATATCGAACGTCCTTTGGACCGCATGTAAGTGCTTTTTGGTAGGCCGAGCCTGATTACGGGCACACATGCATTTAGCAAATTTTAAGGGCTGCATCTAATGGATGTGAGATAAAGGAGGGTGTGCCATTCATTCTTCGATAGTGTGACAGGATCATAAGCGTTCTTATTTTCCTGTATGTTTGGATTTCTCCAACTTGGGGTGTATCCAATGGGTCACAAGTGTCAAAATACACGTATTTTTCTTATATATTAATGGGCTTATTTTGAATGGTTAATAAATTGCCTTTGGGAATTTAGTGAAATCTTTAGTCCTAAGAATTTGGATTTTGCTCTTCATTGACATCTTAATTTTGAACAGTTATTTTTGCAAATAGTCACTTTCAGTAGGTGTAGTTGCAGACTATTGATATATATCCTTAGACTTTGTTTTGTTACAGAAGTAGTTCCTTACCTTCCCTTCGGATGATAGAGTAGGATACACTGAGTCCTTTAGAGATGTTCTTGGGATAGCTCAGGAGATAAATGACAACATTTCATACATGCGCGTGGAGCTTGCTCTGCCCATTAAAGAGCTTTTTAGCTTGTACACGGGATTAAGGTTATCTGAATCTACAAAACCGTTACGAACTGGATTTAACATAAACCTTTCCCGTAGATTTACCGTTTTGAATACGCAGTCTTCACATCCCATTTGGTAGACGGACCTTGTTCATGTGGAGCGGAAAACGCATGAGAAATATCCTTATAGATCTAATCTTGCAACCAGAGGCATATGACTCATCAAAATCAATGCCTCGTCTTGCGGTAACACCACGAGCCACTAAACTGGACTTTGTTCTTAGTATACCTCCAAGTTCGTCTAGCTTACCACTTTGTAGATCTACTTCATAGTAATAACATAACTTTATCTGGTCAGGTACGAGCTCCCGATACTTCAAGGCGCTAGGCGGAACAATTGGCCTATTCTTGGCCATTGCTTTGATCAGCAGGATTGAGTAAAGAATCATTTATACATCTGGGTTTAAACAGCAGTGAGGAAGTTCATAGTAACAGAAAGAGGCTTGCTCATGTAATTCAGCCTTGTGGAAAAATGGTTATCAGTTCAACGATTATATTTTTTTTCAGTGGATATCCTTTTGTACATTTGCTATTATGTTAGAAATATTTGGTGATCTGGATGCACAATCTTGTATTTAAGAGAATCGTTGTTGAAGATTTGATCAGAAGGAACTATGGAATGGAATACCAAGTAAGGAGCATTATTATGTGTGCAAAATCTAAGTCTTGATGTCTTCTTCATACATTGTTAGAGGGATAGGAGATTGGAGTTTTGGGTGTTGTTGAGGTTACTAGGTGATGGTGCATCTTTGTCAACTATTGTTGAGGAAGGGGAAACCCGGTTGATGCAGCAGGGTTCTGTGCATACTACTGTCAGCAATTGGAGCATTTACTTAAGGGGCTGGGTGATCTATACTATGGTGAGGAGGAGAGTAATTCATCTAACAGCTGTTGAGTCAAGGAGTCCCAATCACTTCTTGATTGTGTTATAAAGGTGTTGAAGAGGAGGGGGTTTTGCTACGAGTCCTAATATGATTGTTGCAGGTGTATTTCATGAAGTGCGGGTCCTGAAATGCTGAGTTCAGAAGTTATTGCAATCAGCTCATTCAAAAATCTTCATGAATTGTTTCAATTGATTCATCTGGTACGTCGGTTGTAATTCGAAATGCTTTTCTTTGAGGGTGCATAGCCAATGAAAATACCATATCAGCCTTCGGTTGTAACTTACCAAAGTTCTCACTATCATTCATCGGATAGTTAAAGTTTGCACCAAATACATGGAAAAACGATAAGTCGGGAGGTTTGTCATGTAAAATCTCATATGGTGGCTTCTGCCATGACGAAGACGTTTACGATGGAACGATTTATGGGTTGTAACATGCGGTTATGCAACTACTTCTGCAATAAATTTAACGGTGTCTTTTTGACATAAATCAACATTGTGCGGCAGCTTCAATTAGAGTTTGATTCCGTCTTTCAACGACTACCATTTTGCTGTCGGAGATGCAGTCGGGTGAGCAACAAATGTTTAATGAGAGATGCAAATTCTCATAATCATTCTATGCAAAGTGTAATTAACAAATTTCAGTTCCCATTATCTGTTTCTGATGCGTTAGACAGGTACTTTATGCACGCAATTGGATCTTCTGAGAATACATGATTATGAAATCTAAGCTTCATCTTTTGACCTTATAGCAATTTAACCCTTGTAATTCGAGTGAATCTCACAATGACGAGGATGTACTTCTTTCCATTAACCTTGCGTCACGCATTGGTCACAAGATCCATTGCAAAGGATAGAGTTTTTCTTGGGTTTTTGTCTTCAGATTTAGGTTTGTGGGGTTTCTTCTGATTTTCCCATTGCACAAGCAGAAACACAGATGGTCCTTTTGCAAATTTTAGCATTATGGAGACCTTCGAACATGATCCATGTCTAGCTAATGGTTGATGCCACAAAGTTCTGATGAGAGCTTATGTAGGTTGACTAGCCAGGACTTAGTCCTTTGAGGATTTTGAAAGTGACATATTGGAGGAAGACGTCTTCTTAATCTCCATGAGACAAGTGTATTCTGTTTGTTGTCTCGAGACCAGTTAATAGATCAACACCTTCTGTATTTCAAATGAAGTAGTGTGTTGACGAAAGAACTTCAAGGTTCGAAATCACAAATTGCCCTAACGGAGAATAGTTGTGTCCAAGTCCCCTTCCACATAGGAACCTTGAGATCGTAAACATTCCCAATCTGATAATTACATTATCCCAATATCTTTGCACGTGATCATTCCGAATTTGACTGTACTAAAAATTTATTGTTCGAAAATTTGAGTGGGCTGAGAGAGCGATCTTCGGTTCTTATGCTTGGAGGCAGCCGGAGTCCAAATACCAGAGTATAATTTAGATGAATGCATTCATCAGAGAGGAAGATGGAACATCAGAAATATGGGATCTCTAGATTGTACTGGGTTCTTTTTGTTAGCAGATACATATTTAAGAACCTTAGTTGATAAAATGAAATTTGTTTGAGATTTCTTAGGTTTCTTGTGGAGTAAACCAATGTTACGAAGTGTATGTGTTCATTTCAAGAGCAGTTTGGTTCTCCTAGTGGTACTTTAGTGTTGTGGTATCTAGTTAATGGGCACCTTTGCCTATTTATAGTGATGGTCTGAATGTAGGGTCCTCCATATGTATCCAATTTAGTAAATACCTTGCCTGTTGGTTTCCAACTGTTCTCTTGATCTCTTCTTACAGATTTAGATTTATTACAAGGCTTCTACATTATTGATAAATCTAGAAATACAAATCATGATTATCAGAAAAGCATGCAACCATTACATTAACTCATTTTAGTTACAGAATTCGGCTTTAAAAAAAAAATCTTAGAATGCTGCACATGAGCAGTTCCTTTAGGTTGAACAACACAATCTTTATTTTTCAAACTAGATTTAAGGTTCATAGGGCGGGCTTCTACTTTATTCTTCTAAGTACTACTTGGTGTTTGCCGAATCTTGTCTTTCTTTGTATTGCCTAAAGGCTGTGATTCACTAGCACTAGTAGACGGTTTTACTCCTGTAAAACACAACATAGGTTTGTTAGAAACTAGGTTTGATGTAGAGGCTGTTTTTGTAATTGTGTTTCCTGAGCATGTGACGGGCTTAATGAATCGACTTTTCTAGCTTTGTTCATTGGTGTGACGGCAACCAACTTCTAACTCTTCAATGGGGAACTTGGACATGTATCACTAAAATATACTAATAACTCCTGAATTTGTTTTGTGTACATGCAAGCATACGCTAACGCATTATCCAAAGGATTTGAGGTTCTAGCTTGTTCAACTATATCACGAAGAGTATCAGTATTTTCTTTAGTGATCCTAATGTAGTCTACATGTGCTTCCCTATTGTTTTTAAGCTTTGGGGAGAGTGGTTCCAAGTCTACCTTATGCACTACAGGGGCAATCACTTTTGTCTTATTCATAGAGTCACGACAAGCAATAACACTTTTTCCTTTTAGTTTCCTTAATTCTTCTTTCAATGCCGTTATTGCGAAAACCTTTTCTTGAAGTTGAGCATTTAAATCTGAATTTTCAACAGATTTTGCATTGATTTGAGCAATTAAAGCATCACATTGTTCTTTTGATCGAATACGTGTTGGTTTGATCGAGTCATAAAGTTGCTTATAGGTCTGTTTCAAATGTTCATTTTCAGCAATAAGCTTTGACACCCTATGATCCAATTCAATATTTATCGTTTCAATCTCTTTAATGTTTTCTTGACCTTATCCTCATTCATATTTCCACTTAGAGATTTAATTCTCTCTTTCAACTTTTTTATGACCGTGTCTTTCTCTTGCGACTGAGCTTTCAATTCATTTAATTCAAAATATTGATCAAAACTTGGAGCACTTTGATTTGAAACAGAATTGTCCCTTTGAAAAATTTCCTGATTAAGTTGAGTATCAACTTCTAAAGAGATGCAATGTTTTTCAAGAGTGGTAAAACTTCTGAACAGTTTATCATAAGTCTCTTTTTCAATGAAATCCTTTTTGTTGAGAAGCTCAGTCTCAAGTTTGAGACACTTTTCACATTCATGCACATTCACATAAGCATTATCCACAGAAGAATTCATAATTATGTTCACTATATCTTTGTTGATGACTTGTTCCAAGAGTCGTTCGTTTTCATTTAAAACTTGATTCATTTTAACTTCAAACGTTTTTGACTCTAAACGATGTTGTTCCACAGCCTGTTCCATTTGATGAAAGACATTTTGGACTTCAGAAAGTTCATCAATTAAATATTGATCGAATGTATTGAATATGTCCTTCAGTGCTTTTACAAATGGAATAATTTCATCCCTAAAACAAGCTTTTGTATGTTCAAACCCCCACGAGCCCTCAGTGATGGTTGTGGTTGTGGTTCTTTCTTTGACAACCACGTCAAAGCCAGCAAGATGGTGTTTAAGTTTCTTCAAACTCGTATTAACCATGCTGACTTTAGGAAGTTCTTTTGGAACCTCAACTTTGGTGGGTCTACAAGAAGGACTAGGATCTGAAGAATTCATAGAATTCTGAGACCAAAAGGCTTGTTCAGTAGATAATTCAGTTTGTGGAACAAATTGTTTTTCGAAATCTTGAGAAAGTTTGTTAAGAGCAGCATAATCAACTGGTGTAGTATTAACTTTCTTTGCTATAACCTCTGGATCCTGTTGTTTTAAAAGCATTTTTGAATGACTCTCTTTAGCAAGTATTAGGGTCTATTCTGAATCAGGAATCACAATAGCACTAGTGTTCTTAATGACATTACCATCCTAAAGCTTTGGTTCAAACTGCTGAGCTTTCTTAGATAAAAAGGATTTTGAAAACCTAGAGCTTGTTTAGTGGAATGATCATAGAAAAACTTTGGTTTAGTCAACATATGAACAGTTTGCACTAATTGATCTCTTTTGTAAACAATATTTTCAAGCTGTTTGATCTTCTTTTCTAAAGTAATTTCTCTATCAATGTTTCTAGATTCTTCTTTCTTAAAATCATTTTTGAGAACAGTAACTATTTTCATTAAAGATTCTTTTTCTTTTAATTGTTTAGAAAGAGTTTGTTTGAGACGATCAATCTTGGCATTCTGTTCATGTGAATCTGAAAAATTATCTCGACTTGTTACCTCAACATTTTGTCCTTCTTTCAACACTTTAACTTGTTCTTTATATCTTTCAAGCTCAGCGGTTAAAGTATCATTGACACTTTTATTGTCTAGATTTATCTTGGTACAATTAATTACTTGGGTTTTCAGTTGTTAAATCACAGATAATATTAGTGCCTCTTGTTGTGCAGATGAGTTAGAATTCTAAACAACTGCCTATTGTGATTCTGTCACATACTGAGAATTGGAATGATATTGTTATCACGGGTTACTTCAGTCATCTGAATGGTTCACTACACTCAAACTGTCAGGAAGATTGCATCGGACTTCACAACTTGATTTATCTATAGTGTTATCCTTCATTTTTTTTTTTTTTAAATGCATTGTTTGTGCTACCCTCGGTGAGAACATCTGAATCAGAACTTGAGATATTTGGCCATGGAATACATGGGTGTGCTTTAAGGTACGTCCATTAACAATCTGAATCATATACCTCAAACTCCATATGCTTAGGAAGAGTTCATTAGTTGTCACTGTTGAAAGCACCGGGACCAGAAATTAATTTCTTTTTCTATTATCTGCCAAAATTACAAGTTGGGTCTTTGCTCAACTTGATCCTTGGTCCTGAGTTGTGCTAACAACATCTGTTACTTGAGACATTGTATCTTCTTTGATTGAGTATACGGCCTTGCTATATGATCATTACCCGTTGAACAATTACCCACATAACTCAGAGTCTGTCGTTCTGGCATAGCAACTTGGTGCATTGGATTTGACGAAGTCTCTAGTTGATTGTTGGATGATAGGTAACTTAAAGCAAGTATAGTACTCATGAATGTCAAAGCTTTGTTTAAGCATTCAAGTGGATCACCAATTAGAAGAAAGAATGGTACAACAAGGCTTGAATCAACTTGTATAGGATCTGCTGATGATTGTAGAGAAACAGCTGATGCTTGAGATGCTTGTTGATGAGTCACTAGAGATGATTGTGAATGAATCACTTGATATGATTGAGGATGAATCATTTGATATGATTGTGGATGAATCATTGATGGTTGAGGATAAATCACTTGAGAAGCTTGTGGATGAAACATTGAAACTTGATGAGGAACACTTTGAATCTGTGATCGCGGATTGTAAACTCTCTCATTTATGTTAAACATTTTTGAAGTAATTGATGTGTGAAATCAAATTTGTGGATCTTTTGTAGATTAAGTGATTGTTGTTGTGGTTTGAAATCAATTAACGTTCACGGGAATTTACAAATCTATGATTTAAACTGAGAAAAGAATTAAATCTTTCTCGGGATTTTACAAAATCAAGAAGAAACCATGAAGCAATGATTAATCATTGTGAAATCATTGTTGTTTTTGAATAACTTGAGCTTTTGTTGACGAATAATGAGCGAAAACGATGAACGGTGCACAAATTTTCAACTTAAAATGAGTATCGGTTGATTAAAACTTAAATAAGAACTAACGGTGTAATCAAAATCCAAGAAAAGTGCTTAACAATTGTTAATTGAAGTTGTAGGGATTAAAAGTGCAAAACAGTTCACTTTGGAGGGCTAAATGCTGAAATATAACTTCTGAGGACCAACAGTGAAAGACATTATCAACTAGGAGGGTTAAAGGCTGAAATTAAAGGAGTAAGGACTAACGATGTAACAATGTTTCTACTTTGAGGATGAATGAATCAAGACAAGGACGAACTGTGAAGATGACTTGTGTTCTAGGGACTAATAATGCCAAATTCAAAACTAGTTTATAAAATCACTTTTCCCTTCATACTGTTCATCGTCTTTTACGTGGAAGTTAAAAAAATTATATGATTCTATTTTCACTACTACGAAATGAGTCGATTATCGTCGATGAAAACCGAATATACCACGTTGATCAAAAAAGGATCACGATCACAAAGGTATATGTTATAAGTCTGGTAGGTTAACGTCACTCAAAACCGAAAACCCGAAAAAAAATTAATCGTGTATAGTTTTGTACTAGTTGAGTTGCTAGTTCGGTTCTTGTTAGAGAGTTGCGAGTTCGGTTCTTGAAAGATAGTTGCGAGTTTGGTTCACTAACAATATGCGTATTCGGTCACAACGAAAAAACTGCGTATCCGGTTAACTTAGAAGCTGCGAGTCCGGTTAACCATTAGAAGCTGCTAATTCAGTTGTCCTTGGAAAGATGCTAGTTCGGTTAAAGAAGAAAATTGCGAGTTCAGTTCTTGAAAGAGAGTTACGAGTTCGGTTCACTTGAGTTGCTAATCCGGTTGACAAAATATCAAACACCTTGAACGCACCTATTTCTTCTCTTCGTTTCAGCCATGATTGTTTGTGTTTCGTACCACAAAAACGTGACCACAAATAAGGTAACCACAAAGATGATAAGCCCAGAAATATAAGCTTGTAAATAAGCTACGAAGCCACGTGTATAAGCCACGAAAACTTGTTAAAACACACAAAGCTTTATGAATAAGCTAAGTCCAAACACCTCTTAACAAACTTTGTCAACACAAATAAGCATAAAAAGCTGAGTAAAATGCAGTTTTAACAAGAGAATAAGCCACGAAAATAACAACCCAATAAACTTAGAATAAGCTTTGTAAAGCTAAATAAGCTGAGAAACCAATAAGCGGATATGAAGAGCAAATAAGTCACGAACAGAATAAAACCACAAAAAACCAAATAGGCTAACGAAAAAACTTGTAAATGATCTCTTCTTGCCACCGAATAAGCTTCAAAGGCTATTATCTTTTCTATAAAAGTAAGCCGTGACTTTTATATGAAAAATGCACAAAAACCTAAAAAAAAATTGTGACCTGCTAATTGATGCAAATAAACTACTACATAGTAATACTCAAATGAACACAGCCCAATATTTTTGTCAAAAGCCCATATGTTTCTAGTAGTTATGTTTTGGAAAGGGTTTTTAAACTTTTTAACCAAATAAGCGAATAACAAAAAAATAAGCCGAACCAATAATCCCACAATAACAACAACAAAACCACTAAAGGAACTAAGATAGAACCATGGCGAATGATACCAATTGAAGGATATTAATTTCACACACTTAGAAACTTAGAGAGAGAAAGCTAGAGAGAGAGTGGATGGGAGAACATACTCAAAAACACACACAAGATTGTGAGAAAATGTATTCAACCAACACCCCCTCCATGTGTGGAGAGGGTTAATATACTTACATAGTTGGGTCGGGCCGGGCTTTCTATGGGCTTTCTATAAGTCGGCCCGGTTAGATTACTTAGACATTACATAATATTAACTAACTATTATTAAGGCTCGTGAGATCGATAATGATCGTCAATTCACTAAAAACTAAATTCCTAACAAATAATAATAACAATAACAATAATAACAATAGTAATAATAATAATAATAATA
>BQNB010088333.1:0-27687 GCA_026074375.1 Tanacetum coccineum | reverse complement strand
AAGACTGGGTATCTGACAGTGAGGATGAGAATGAGACTAAGTTTAAGTCTAAACAGAGAAAACCTAGTTTTGCTAAAGTAGAATTTGTTAAATCTAATGAGCATGTGAAAATACCTAGGGAGTCTGTTGACAAGGTAGAGAATAATAAGCAAGCTAAATACCCTAGAAAAAACAGTCAAAGTCCTAGAGGTAACAAGAGAAACTGGAATAATTTGATGACTTAGAAATTAGGAAGTAATTTTGAGTTTAAGAATAAAGCTTGCTATGTATGTGGCAGTTTTAACCATTTGATCAAAGATTGTGATTTTTATAAAATGAAAATGGTGGAAAAACCTGTATGGAACAATGCTAGTAGGGTGAATCACCAAAAATCTCAAAGATTGACTCACCCTCATCCAAAAGGAAATTTTGTTCCAAAAGCAGTCTTAATGAAATCTGGCCATAAAATACTTAATACTGCTTGGCAAAACTCTTCAAAAGAAGCAATATCAGTAAATACTGCCAGACCAATTAATACTGCTTACCCAAGACCAACAGTAAACTATGCAAGGCCATCATCAAATGTTTTTAATAGAGCACATTCACATGTTAAAAGGCCATTTAACAAGTTTACAACAGATAAGAACAGTAATTTCAATGAAAAAGTTAATACTGTTAAGGGAAATGTTACTACTGTTGGGCCAAAAGCAGTAGTAAGTAATAATAAGGGATTCGAGACTAATGTTGTTAAGGCCTCAGCATGTTGGGTTTAGAGACCAAAACAAAAAGTTTTAGATCATGTCTCCAGATACAATGGTGCATCAATGAACTTTAAAAGATTTGACTATGTTAATGCACAAGGCAGATCCAAGTCTGTAATGGCTTGGGTCCCTAAGAGAGCCTGATTCTCTTACCTTTTGTGCAGGGCAATCCATAGCTAGAATTGCAGGAAAAAAGAGTCATTGACATTGGATGCTCTAGGCACATGACTGGAAACAAGTCATACCTTTCAAATTATGAAGAAATTGATGGAGGATTTGTTGCCTTTGGAGGTAGTACCAAAGGAGGTAAAATCACTAGTAAAGGTAAAATCAAGACAAGTAAATTAGATTTTGAAGATGTATACTTTGTTAAGGAGCTTAATTTTAACCTTTTTAGTGTCTCACAAATGTGTGACAAGAAGAATAGTGTTCTTTTTATAGACACTAAATGTGTTGTTTTGTCTCCTGACTTTAAGCTACTTGATGAAAATCAAGTCTTACTTAGAGTTCCCAGAAATAACAACATGTACAGTGTTGACTTAAAGAATGTTGTTCCTTCAAGAGGTCTAATTTGTCTCTTTGAAAATGCTACATTACATGAATCTAATCTTTGGCATAAGAGGCTTGGGCATATAAATTTCAAAACTATGAACAAACTTGTAAGGGGAAATCTTGTAAGAGGTTTACCTTCCAAAATTTTTGAAAAGGATCACACATGTGTTGCTTGTCAGAAAGAAAAGCAACATAAAGCCTCTTATAAGACCAAAACTGTGAGCTCTATCAGCCAACCTTTACAGATGTTGCACATGGATTTATTTGGTCCAACTTTTGTAAAGAGTATAATGAAAAAGATGTACTGCCTAGTTGTCACAGATGACTTTAGTAGATTTAGTTGGGTTTTCTTTTTAGCAACTAAGGATGAGACCAGTGGAATCCTTAAGGCTTTTATAACAGGAATAGAAAATCAAATAAATCACAGAGTTAAAATAATCAGATGTGATAATGGAACTAAATTTAAGAATAAGGAAATGAATCAGTTCTGTGAGATGAAAGGGATTAAGAGAGAATTTAGTGTTGCTAGGACTCCACAACAAAATGGAGTAGCTAAAAGGAAAAACAGAACACTAATAGAGGCTGCTAGAACTATGCTAGCTGATTCAAAGTTACCTACTACCTTTTGGGCTGAAGCAGTTAATACTGCTTGTTATGTACAAAATAGGGTATTAGTAATTAAGCCTCACAACAAGACCCCTTATGAACTTTTTCTAGGTAGAAAACCTGCCTTAAGCTTCATGAGACCATTTGGGTGTCCTGTTACTATTCTTAATACCTTAGACCACCTAGGTAAGTTTGATGGGAAGGCTGATGAGGGATTCTTTGTTGGATACTCTGTGAATAGCAAGGCATTTAGAGTATTTAACAGTAGAACCAGGATAGTAGAAGAGAACTTGCACATTACTTTTCTTGAAAATAAACCTACTATTGCAGGGAGTGGACCAGAATGGCTTTTTGATATTGATACACTGACAAAATCTATGAATTATAAGCCAGTTGTTGTAGGGAATCAAACTAATGGTAATGCAGATACGAAAGAAAGCATAGATGCAAGTCATGAGTATATACTGCTACCACTATGTACTTAAAATCTACCATTCTCTTCTAGTTCAAAGGATTCTCCTGATGCTGGATTCAAACCATCGGGGGAGGAGGAAAAGAAGGATGTTGAACATCTAGAGAATGAAGATAGTAAAGTGCCAAATATAGAGGAGCCAAGAGTTAATCAAGAGAAGGATGAAAATGTTAACAATACTAACATTATTAATATTGTTAGTTCAACTGTTAATACTGCTAGATGATCCAAATATGCCTAATTTGGAAGAGATTTTCTATTTAGATGATGATGATGATGTTGATGCAGAGTCTGACATGACTAATTTGGATCTACATATACTTGTCAGTCTTACTCCAACTACCAAAATTCACAAGGATCATCCACTTGAACAAATCATTAGAGATATACATTCAGCACCTCAAACCAGAAAAATGACAAAGAGTGTGACTGACCATGGTATGTTTAGTTCATTGCAACAGAGGATCAACCATAAAGATTTTCAGAATTGTCTGTTTGCTTGTTTTCTATCACAAGTAGAACCCAAGAAGGTAATTCAAGCTTTGACAGATCCAAGCTGGATAGAAGCAATGCAAGATGAGCTTCTACAGTTTAAATTGCAGATGGTTTGGACTTTAGTTGATTTACCATATGGCAAGAGGGTCATTGGAACAAAATAGGTCTACAGAAACAAGAAAGATGAAAGAGGTATTATGGTTAGAAACAAGGAAAGGCTGGTTGCACACGGTTACACTCAAGAAGAGGGAATAGATTATGATGAGGTTTTTGCTCCAGTTGCTAGGATTGAAGCAATTAGGCTATTCTTAGCCTATGCCTCATTCAAAGACTTTGTTGTGTATCTGATGGATGTGAAGAGTGCATTTCTGTATGGCAAGATTGAAGAGGAAGTCTATGTCTGTCAATCGCCAGGGTTTGAAGATCCAGAGTTCCCTGACAGAGTTTATAAGGTAGAAAAGGAATTATATGGTCTACATCAAGCTCCTAGAGCTTGGTATGAGACTTTATCTACCTATTTATTAGACAATGGATTTCAGAGAGGGACAATAGATAAGACTTTGTTTATTAAAAAGGTCAAAGGTGATATTCTACTAGTTTAAGTATATGTAGTTGATATCATTTTTGGATCCACTAAGAAGAGTTTATGCACTGAGTTTAAGAAATTAATGCATAAGAAGTTTCAGATAAGCTCTATGGGTAAGCTTACCTTATTCTTAGGACTACAAGTGACATAGAAAAATGATAGAATTTTTATCAGTCAAGACAAGTATGTGGATGAAATTTTGAAGAAGTTTGGCTTTTCAACTGTAAAGACAGCAAGTACACCTATAGAGACCTCAAAGCCTTTGTTGAAGGATGAAAATGCTAAAGATGTTGATGTTTACTTATATAGATCAATGATTGGCTCGTTGATGTATTTAACATCTTTAAGGCCTGATATAATGTTTGTTGTATGTGCTTGTGCAAGATTTCAAGTCACACCTAAAGTTTTACATCTTCATGTTGTGAAAAGAAGCTTTAGATACTTAAAAGGTCAACCTAAATTGGGCCTTTGGTATCCTAAGGACTCACCATTTGATTTGGAAGCTTACACTGACAGTGACTATGTTGGTGCAAGTTTAGATAGGAAATCCACAATAGGAGGTTGTTAATTTCTTGGAAGCAGATTAATTTCATGGCAATGCAAAAAGCAAACTGTAGTTGCCAATTCTACTACTGAAGCAGAGTATGTAGCTGCATCAAATTGCTGTGGACAAGTGTTATGGATCCAAAATCAATTGCTTGATTATGGATACAACTTCATAAACACCAAGAAAGCACCATCTTCATAGTTAAGAATCCAATGTTTCCCTCAAAGACTAAGCACATTGGATTAGACATCACTGTTGATAAAAATAATGCCTAAAAACATTATTAATATTTTTCACATCTTTATGTTTTGATAATCACAAAATATAAAAATGTTCAATGTAAAATTAAACGTAAACAAGTAATTAGTAGTAAATTTTCATTTCGAAAATTATATCACTTAAAGGTATGAATAAATAAATACTTAATGCATTTTATGATCAAAGGAAATTTTTATTCATCCTCACACTTTTATAAAATGTTGTAAACATTTTTATAAACATTACTAAACATTTTCTACTATTAAAAGAAATGTTTTATTCAAAATAAACATTTTGAAATTCAGATTTTCGGACTTAAAACGGCTAGAAAGTTCTAGAAAATTCTCCCTACACAAAAGGAAAAACTGGGGATCGCCCAGTCTAGGATGGCCCGCTTAAATACACGGGCGGCCCCCTTAAAATTAAGGGGACCGCCCACCTATTTAAGGGGACCGCCCATAGGTAAATGCTCCTCCAGTTTGTCCTATAAATACTGGACTTTTTCCCATTATTTTTTTACCTTTTGCACTTATTCGTTCTGATCAAAACAACCCACACATCTCATTAAAATCCTTTGATCATTTAATCATAAAGCTTTGTTTCCAAGTGATCCAAGCTCAAATCCTCATGTGCAAGAGAAGAATACTTCCTACCATCAAGTGAAGAAGTATTACACCTTTGTGTATTGTTGCAATCTTATTGCATCCATATCATAATTTGTAAACCATTTGTATATCTTGTAAAGTTGTGTAGTTGTTAGATCTTGGTGATTGTTGTAAGTATAATTGGATCTTGGTGATCTTTCCTAGTAGTGTTAGTTAGGTGTGATTATAGTAGTGGCTTAGTGAAGTAGTGGTGTGAAGAAAACTAAGGTGTGAAGAAGTTGTGTAGTCGTGATCAAGTCGTGAAGCAAAGTTGTGTAGTGAAGTTGTGAAGTTGTGATAGATTGGTTCTAGTTAAGATTGGAACTCGACATCTAGCTTAGTGTCGAAAATCAAGATAAGCGAAAGTTGTGTACGGTTTTCTCCGCCATAAGGGAGTTTGTTGACATAGTAAAGAAAACTCTCGAGTTAGGTGCTCGAGGAGTGGAGTAGGGTGAAGAGGTGCTTCGTAACCAAACCACTATAAATCCTTGTGTTGTGGTTTGATCTTTCTAACTCTTATCTCTTATTTCTTTATTTGTTCTTACTTATTTTTATTATTCATATTGTGCAAGTATTGAATTCACAAAAAGTCGAATCTAAGTTTTTATGAACAAACATAAACATTAAATTAAAAAGCGGTAAACTATTCAACACCCCTTTTAGTTTTCCACAATTGGTATCAAGAGCCACGTCAAACAAGATTTTAAAATAAATTATATTTTAAAACTTGAATCGATCTATGGAATCGGAAAAATATTTTGAAGGGCAATCTATGCAAAGACCACCATTATTTGAAAGTGATGGATATACTTATTGGAAAAATAGATTCGAAACTTATGTGAAGTCAAAAAGACCTAGATCTTTGGCATATTATTATCGATGGTGATTTTTCTCCTATTCAAAATAATCCCGAAACTAAAAAGGATGAAATTGTACCTTTTCATAAACAAAACGATGATCTTAAAAAGAAACTTGCAAAAAATAATGAAGCTAAAATGGTAATTTATAATGCTTTACCACGTAAAGAATATGAAAGAATTTTTATGTGTCAAACCGCAAAAGAAATTTGGGATACTTTGTTAATCACTCATCAAGGTAATAATCAAGTCAAAGCTAACAAAATAGATCTTCTTGTTCAACAATATGAACAATTCATGATTCCGGAAGAGGAATCAATAGATAATGCCTTTGCTAAATTTAACACTATTATTACTAGTCTAAAAGCACTTGATGAAGGTTTTTCTAGCAAGAATTGTGTTAGGAAATTTCTTAGGGCATTACATCCTAAATGGCGCGCAAAAGTCACGGCGATTGAAGAATCAAAGAATCTAACAACTCTATCACTTGACGAACTCATTGGAAATTTGAAGGTTTATGAAGAAGTAATTAAGAAAGATTCTGAAACCGTCAAAAGCAAAAGAGAACAAAGTAGATCTATTGCCTTGAAAGCTAGAAAGGAATCTAGTGATGATGATAGCTCAACCTCCGATAGTGAAGATGAAGAATACGCCATGGCCGTAAGAGACTTCAAGAAATTCTTCAAAAGACGAGGACGATTCGTAAGACAACCACATGAAGAAAGAAAATCATTCCAAAGAAATAAAGACGACAAAAATGGCAAAGGCGAAAGAAAATGCTTTAAGTGTGGAGATCCAAATAATCTCATCGAAGAATGTCCGAAACAATCAAAATATCAAAATCAAAAGGCGTTGGTTGGAGGATCTAGGAGTGATAGCGACGAAGATGAAGAGGAAAGGACAAAGGACGAAAAATGTCTTATGGCTAAAGCTTCAAATGAGGTATTTTCTAAAACCGAATATTTTATTGATGACCAATCATCATTAGACGAAAATGACTTAGATAGTAAATATATTAGACTGTGCAAAATAGGACTAAAAGTCATAGCTAAAAATAAAACTCTAAAACAAGCTAAAATAGAATTAGAGAATGAAGCACCAGAATTAAAAGATAAATTATCTAGGTTAAAAAAAGGTAAGGAAGTAAATGAAGAATGAAAATTATGTCAAGACCTTAAGTTTAAAAATGAGAAACTTAGAAAAGAAATATCTAGGCTAAATTAATTTAATGATAGTAGTTACTCACTTAAGAAAATAATAAGTTCTAAAAAATCTTCCGGAGATAAATCCGGTTTAGGATTTAATTTTACCAAAGGGTCACCTAGCGAAACCAAACAAGTAAACTTTGTAAGAGCTCAAGAAGTCGAGTCGAAATAAAAATTGATAGAATCAAATCCAAACTCAAAACCAAAATTTATACTTATAACCAATACTAAAATTCCTATTGCAAGTGATGATGAGGTAAAACGTTTTTACAAACCTTCCTTAAAACCCGGAGTCAGATTTACTAAACCCACAATGAGGTCTAAAATATCTCATCCGAGAAGAAAGGAAAACTCCATCCTCGTTCCAAAACACCTCAACCTAGGAGAAACCAAGATAGACCAAATTACTCTAACACTAATCACACAATGTGGAATCATCCACACCAACCAAGCTTTACTCAATGTAGAAGATGTTCACCGTGCATGTGTCCAAATCAAATGTAAAACATGTTCGAAAACAATAACTTCAGACCCATGAAAAGATGAGGACCAAATGGCTAAATCATCATATCTTCCAAGGTTAATCATCTACAAGCATCATTTGACTTTCATCAAACAAATTGAAGAACTCATATAGGATTTCCATAAATCCTCAAAGCTTGCTACCTTAAAGATTTTAAAGTAATTTCTCTTGAAGGTTAAGGTATGTCTCACTCTCTGATTACGTAAATTATAGATTGGTATATGATATACTTAGTATTAGTGATAGATAGGAAATATGGTAGTCTCTAGAAATGCCATTTGTTGGCTTTCTAGTTTTTAAAAAGAAATTGTTCATTAGAAACCATTCTTTCACATGGATTATTCATGAACCACTAAAATGGAAATCTTCTATGGCCACAAACTCACGTAGATGAAGAAAAATGAGTTAGTGGATAAAAATTAACATAGAAGTAGGATTAGTTTTGCATCGGAAAAGTCTTAAACCACTATGGATGAAACAAACTCCCTTTCACCTTGACGCTCGCCTCAACTACGTCTATCTAAATCGCCTTGTTGAAATCTCAACTCCATTCCGATCTCTAATCATCCACAATATATACTCTTTCCCATTTCAAAACGTATCAATTAATTTTTTGTTTGAAGAAATTAATTCATCATGTTCGCAAGAAGTTTAGTCATCAAATCATCTTATGTATTGACATCCTAATTATCTCGTCCGAGATAGTCAAGGAAACTTTTTAATTAAACAAAGAGTTAATTAAAAATTGTTAATATTCATTCTCACAAAACTAGCCAAAATCGATTTTTTTTCCAGGTGGCGGCCCCCTTAATTTTAAGGGGATCGTCCGTGTAAAAAGGGTGGCCCCCTTAATTAATTAAGGGGACCGCCTATCTGCGAAAACAAACACCCCCTTACAGTCGAAATCATATACCAAACATCATTTTTTTTCTTCTCTCTTTCTCCCACCTGCTGTAAATGAAAACACCATCACAAAAACCTTAAAAATCAAACCTAAAATCATCAAATCAACCAAAATTCGCAAGGGGTAATTATTAACAAGTCAATCTACAACATCCATTGTAAGTTTTTCAATCTTCTTTTGTTTGATTTCATCCAATTTTATTCTTAATCAAAATTGGGTGCTTTTAATTATTTTCATAATTCTTAGTTTGGTCTAAGAATTCCATAACTACAATTATACCCGTAGTCATAGGAACACTACAACCTTGATAGGACTGAATCAAAACACTCAATGAGTCAAAAAAATTAAGAAATTGTATGCTTATGAACATATGCCCGAATTTTTGCATATATGTATTTCTAAACTTACACATTGTTGATTAATGCCAAAACATGTTAAAAATAATCAAGTATTGATTATCCAAACATATGTATATATTTTTCAAATCAATGAGTAAAATTTTATAAAAATAAAGGAGTGTTTGGTTCGTTCCTTAGGATCAATTTTTAGAGTCGAAATGACCATCACTATAATTTTGTCACTTGTATAAACACTTAACTAACTTGTATAAGTCATCAAGATATATAATTCATATATATATTGATATATTTTATAAAAGGTATAAAATAAAGGGGCGTTTGGTTTAATATTTTAAAACATGGTTTTGAGTCAAAACAAACACTATTTAACTTTTGTCAAGTCAAAAATAATAAACTTATACTTGTCAACAAAATATACACTTAACGCATAATTTTTGACAAGCTTAGACAAATTTTGTATTAATAAGGGAGTGTTTGGGTCATTGTCTTGATGTTGAAATATATAACTAATATATATTCTTCGACATCCTAGATTAAGTCAAAAATAAATTAAGGAACATATGGATCACTTCTTAGGGTTTTACTTTTAGAGTCGAAGTAATCCTTGTCCCACATTTGTCATTTTTCAAAACTTCATTTTATTTTCTTTATTATATTTTTTCTTTTGTAACATTTTATGTTGTTGATAACTTGTTTAGGTGACAAAAATGCCGAAAGCTACTACCACCGATATATCTCTCACTAAATCCTACATCCCAAAAGTATCCAAAATTCCTGGCATCTCCCCTACTATTGCCCAATTCTACAAACCTATTGAAAACCGCAACATTCACGAAGGTCGTGTTGTTGATCAAGCCTACTATAAATCTATTGTTGTGATCTCAGATTTGATGATTACAAAATTACATATGCATAAATGAAGACGAATGAAACAATAAGGGATTAATATGACACTTTGGTATTCTACATATGGAAGAATTAAAAGCTGGAAGATTTCCATGAAGATGGGCATTGAAAAGTCAAAGAATATCAAAGATAAAGGAAGGTTTTAATTAGTTTTAATTAGCTTCCTAATATAATTAATTAGCTTCCTTTGTAAGCCTTAATATCCCTCTATATAAAGGGTATTAGGGTGAATAGTTTTTGCATCCATCATAGTTAGATCTCCCAATGAAGTCTAATAGTTAGCTAATTAGTAAGTTAGTTATCCTGAAATAAGTTTTATAGTAGACTGATAAAGTCGAATAGTATATCGTTTATCTGTGAATAAAAACATTATTATGAACATGTTGTTCTCATTTGTTAGTCCGCTGCATGAGTCAATGTTATGATATCTCTATATGGGATTAAACAATCTATGAAGCCTATAATTAGTTTTAACCAATTGGTATGCCGTAGCGGAGTGCCCATGAAAACTAGGGTATGTTCAAGGTTTTAGTAGCTATTTTTATGGAGATAAGAAGCTTCAAAAATGTTTACGTGGGGTTTGATTTTTATCATAACCATAATTTCTGAAAAAAATAGGTTCGCATCATCGTTTTCGTCTCTGCTTGTTATATGGTGAGTCAAATCATAATGATTATAGTGACCCTGTAGAGATACATAACACATCGATGGTTCGATACACGACACAACTATGGTTCACGACACAACTAGGGTTTTATAACAAACCCTAATTCACTTTAATTGGAGTTGTCACAATATGGTGTTGTTATGATTATGGTTCGTTGATAATCATAAGGTGCATATGATTCAAACGAAGCTACTGTTGATGATTATGAGCAGTAGCAAGATGATATGGACAGCATGTCACGAAGCAGTTGAATGGAGGCAGCATTGGAGTCTTGGTGTTCATGATCGTTCAAGTTCTGAGACATGGTATGAAATAAGCTGCAGTAGGTCTTGACACGTTTAAAAGTTTATGGGTTGAATGCCTGTTATACGGGAGCAATTATTTGGACGTGAATTAGGTGACTATATTTAAAATTGTTCATTAGTTTTTAAATGGTTGCTATTACTTCACATGGTATGTTTTGATAAGGAAATTATTGGATGCGTGATTTATGGCTCTATACAGATTTGAGTTGCTAAAGTTTAGGGATTGGTTGTTTAAATCCCATGATTTTATGTTGTTAAATGTGTATACTTGGTTGGGCAGCATACTCTTTATTTTAGTACTGCTCGTTTATGTGATTTAGTACTGCTCACTTGGGAAGAAATGTTAATGTTGCTCGTTGATTCGTTAGTACTGCTTGGGCTTCAAAAGGATTTTTATACTGTTGTTAGAAAGATTTTAGTGCTGTCAACAGAATATTAACTGGGTTCGTATACAAGAGCATAAGGAATGGTACTATTCGTGTATTACTACTGCCAAGTTTGAGTTAATATTGCTTGTTGATTTGAGTTATTTCTGCCAAGGTTTAAGGTTAATACTGGTTATGTATTTTTAATACTGGTGGTTGCAAAGTTAATTCAATCAGAATAGTAACAGAATAGCAACGGTTAAAGGTGTCACTAAAGGCTATGGGAGGAAGGAGTCCTCAAGTTAGTGACAGATCCGCAACACTTTAATGACAGATTTTGCGTCACTAATTGATATGGGAGGAAGGAGCATCCCTATTAGTGACAGAGCAGCAATGGTTTAGTGACATAACAAAGTGTCACTAACAGATTGGGAGGAAGGAGTACCCAGTTCTACGATAGTTTAGCAACAGATTCGTGACAGATTATGTGTCGCAAACAGCAGCTCAGTGACAGTTCAGTTAAAACGTCAACATAAGTTGGTGACTTCACAGGTTTAGTAAATTGTATGAAGTAGGACCACAAGACATTTCCAAGTAAGACATGTAACACATACAATATCATAAAAGTAATTACGAGTGCACATAAGTTTCATGACACCTGAGCTCACATAATGTAATGGCAATTTAATGAGCACTAGTGTGCCCATGTAGGATGTTCAACCCCAACAATCCCAAGTTTGTTCCTACATGTATACGTTCTATACTGTTTTCAAGTATTCCAGTACGAAACCCGATAGACGCGCACTCACCCAAACGGGGTGTCAATCCCAAATAGATCTATTCTACAACATTCTGCGCTCGCTAAACTAGCAATTGGCGACACATAGTTCAATGATTAGTGGGCAAAGTGGAGACATTATACTAAGCTACTTAGGCACACCTCGTAATAAGTATCTTTATCAAAGCAGATCTACACTTAGCGTCACCAAATGTAAAACAACAAGCATGTTTCTTCACCACCAAATTTAATGCAAAACAAATATAACTTGTATAAAAAGCGTGGCTATGAACTCACCGTAAGTGAATGATTGATTACTAAATCAAATGAGTGAATCGCCTCGGCAATTAAATCTAGCAACCTAATTACAACTTATCCTAAGCGCCTGAATGAGAAACTGTATTTCATATAAAAAAACATCACAGTGTCGCATAGCAACAATCACCACTTACACCCTATTTATGTTCTTATTAATTCCTTAAAAGTTAAAACAATAATTTAATCTCGCCCTTTGTTAAATAAAAGTGTGTTACTTGTACCGTAAGAAAATATTATTTTCGTTTACAAATGCATCGTTTGTAAAAATGTAATGAATTTAGTAATTGAATTTCATTAATAAATTAATTGTTTTATAAAAGATTGTATATAAAAAAAAATAAAAGTAATGCGCGCGAGTATAAAACTTCATATCTAATCGTTTCGACTCCGTTTCGTACGATTTTCTTATGTCCATGTCTTCGCGTATTAAATATCTATTATCTTAAATATCATGATTTACAAACAGTTAAAACCCTCTGACGAAATCAGTAACTTTTCTCCTACTCACAATCTCAGTCTATTCTTAACATTTATATTTTATACAAAATTAAATATGATTTAACCTTGTTTAAATCAAAACACGTTTAGTTATATGTACCGTTTCCCTCGAGATCCTTATGTCCTTGGATTAGTATTAAGATAATTTATCAAAATATCGAATTTATAAGATTTAACCCCTGATGAACAGTAATATTTACTGTTCATAACTGTTAGTTTTTATAAAAATAATTATATACATTTATGAAATACGTAACTTGTTCGTTATAAATCCGTTTTTCGAGTTCTTTATGTCCGTGGGTTCGTATTAAGGAAATTTATCAAAATATTATATTTATACAATTTATACCCCTTATGAACAGTAACTTTTACTGTTCATCACAGCTTATAAAACTATTTTTATAAAGTTTTAATAAATATAAACTTGTAATGTATGCGTCAATACTTGTACGATCACATAAATTTTCCGTTTTTCGATTTCCCACACTCACAACAAGCTCATCGACCTCCCTTGATAAAGAGCACATTTTAACAATAAACTATATAAAACATAGGGTTTAATGTTCGAATCCAACAGTAGGTACTTAAATAAAATTAGGGTTTTCAATTAAATAGTTAGTTTGTAATTATTTTTACTTAAAGACTTTGCACTGTAAATTCACCAAGTATTATACCGTATTTTCCACATGTATTTAGTCCTCTAAATGTCCATGTCCTTTGCCCATATGAAATCATCAAATACTAAAACACTTAAAAATAAATCTACGGTGGTGATCTAACTAATGCAACAAGTACTCTATGATATACATATGAACTCACCCTTCTCATGAACGAGTATTCGAGCAAACTTAAATAGACCTTACACAGAAGTCCTCTAGTAAGCTGAATGATGAACACAACACGATGTCAAAACACTCCAAACACGCCTTCAACAATCAAAACACCTAATCACAGAAAACCCATACAAATAAGTTTTACCTTGATAAATCCCAGCACACAAAACCCTATCACTCCAAATCTCCAACACCTTGTTATCACACGGTAACTTAAGAGATGAACACATTGAATGCCACTCACTAGAATACCTGGATGTATCTCTCATTAAAATGAAACCCTAAATGATATAGGTGTGACGTGGGTTTTGAGTGAAATATGAAGAGAGTTTGCTTTGATTTTTCTTGTAGGAGTGCAAGAGTATAATATAAACCTAGGGCTTTCTTTATATAGGACCTTGGAAACTAGGAAACAACCTAAGTGAAACCATGGGAGTGTATGTGGTATAAGGACAAGGTCAAAGACCTCTCCTCCTCCCTATAGTACTCCACGTCTGCAATGGGGGGGGGAGGTAACATATGACAAGCCAATCTCATAAAAAGATTAAGCTTAAGGTACATAATGTAAAGTTATTACTAGTGTAAAGAAAGGCTTATAGAATAATCATTTAGTTTCACGTATAAATGCCTGATGTCCGTTCTAAGATGGTATAAGTGAAAAAAATAATTAAATTTTGAGTATTGGGTATAAACGTGGGTATTTGTTTGGGTGTAGATGGGTAAAGGTGCTTCCGGGTACGACCGAATGTAATTTATTACGAAACGTAAGCGTTTTACGTAACCAACAAACTAAATTATGAGAAGTTATAAAATTAACTCCTAATAATTCATATAACACTTGCTTATGGTAAACTTTAATTTGTTTGATCCTTTACATTGAGCGTTGATTTTAGTTACCGATTTAACTATAAGATAAAATTAAAAGACGAACGCAGTAAAATTCTAAAATAAATAATGGGAATTTATGTAAAGTTGAAAATAACCTGAAAATGATGAAATGTTACAGTCCTCCACCCGGTTTAGGAGAGCCTTTGTCCCAAGGCTCAAAGACTGCATACTCTTCAATCATCGAGGGTGTGGTTTCTTTGTGAAGAGGTGCGGATACTTTCCTCGAACTGACTTCGCGGTTCCCACGTGAACTTTGGACCCTCTCTTTGGAGTTACATCCCGAACTTTGATGATGGGAATACTACTTCGCCCATAAGCTTCTGATCTCACGCACCAAATTTCCACTGGTTCTTCAACAAAGTGGAGTTTATCATCAATGTTATTTTCACTAACGGAACTGCCCAAAGGCTCAGTCAGATAACACCTTCTTACGATTGGATACATGAAACAAGCAGCTATGAACCCTGCTTAACTGTTGTGGTAGTTTCCGAGTCTATAAGCAACAGTATCCAACTTGGCTATCACGTTAAAAGGTCCGATATCCTTCAGGTTCAACTTTCCCCGTTTTCCAAAACTTACTACCCCTTTCCAAGTGATACTTTTTAACATAAACTCGATCACCACCCTAAAACTCAAAAGAGGCTTACGCCTCACATCGGCGTAAACTTTTTGGCGATCACGGAGCACTTGCATTCTCTGGCTTAATATGGACAATCTTCTCGTGTTTCATGAACAAGTTCTCTGGACCGGTGAGCCGAGCATGCTCCGACCATCAGCACCAACACACAGTGACCGACAACTTTCGGCCATAAAGTGCCTCGATGGGGCACTTTAGATACTAGCGTGGGATCTATTGTTGTACGAGAATTCAATCAGCTTAAGTGTCCTTTCCCAACCATTCAAAGTCTATCACGCAATAGCGTAACATATCTTCCAAGAGTTTGTATGGTTATTTCGCTTCGTCATCAGCACCTCTGGTATGGATCATGCTGTACTCAGATCCCAACCGAGTACCCTTATCTTTTCGGAAATGACCTCCAGAAGTTTGACAGTAAAACGGGGTTACGATCACAAATGATCGCGAGTCTCTGTTTGTTTTTGTCGGGTATGTCATGCCTAGTGACCACTTTCTTTCAAATACAGTTTTGCTAGCTGTCGCATAGGTCAGTTTCCCTCATTGTAAAAAGTAGTGGCAGACTTTATAGTCGGTCTACAATATACCCTAATGGTGTCTCTTCCACTTTGCGTTCTTGGGAGTTTGTGACCAAAGTCTATATATATTTACCCATTTTTCTCCATTGGGGTATCGCTGGTTAGTAGCCCCACCCACAACCCACGGGGGGGGGGAGGGGGGGGGGGGGGGGGGGGGAGGGGGGGGGGGGGGGGGGGATATGATAATAGGGGATAAATGTTTGCACAACACAAAACCACCACAGAATGTTTTATTACCACCCCACAAATGGGGGGGGGGGGAGGTTTGACTCGATGGTTTTTTAGGTGTTACGACACTTTCGCTCCTTATCAAGTACAACGTCAACACTGGCTACATTAGGTGTTATGTAAGCTTCTGTAGGGCCACCAGTACAGTTGCTTCATGTCGGGTACAATCTTATCGAAACCCGGTGAACAGAATACTTCACTTGTGAGACCATGCATAATCACAGAGTCCTTAGCAACTCACCATAGCGCGGCAACCAACTCCTGTTGTTTAGACACAAGGTTCCGTCCGCACGCGGTTCCAACTTCTCTTTCCTGGGCTTTTCTGGGTCCTTCGAATTCTCAATCAACATACCTCCTACGTCTTCGGACTTGAGGTTTTCTGGTTTTCTTGCCTCAATCTGAGCCTCCAAAATCCGCTTGGGAAGGTCCAAACCAATAGTCATAACTAAGGCCCGAACCCGTAATGGCTTTACTCGTTCCTTTCTGCTCAATGCAGATGGCACTACATTTGCTTTCTGGTGAAGCGGATTTCTGCAATCATAATCACTAAGCAATTCCAACCAACGCTTGTTCTCATTTTTAAACTCCTTCTGGTTCCCCCCCACCCTCAAGGATGTGTTGTAAACTTTTGTGGTCAGTGAACACTGTACATTTTGTCCCGTACAGATAATGCCTCCAAATCTTTAGAGCGAATACCACTGCACCTAACTCCAGATCATGAGTGGTGTAATTTTTCTCATGAATCTTTAGTTGTCGTGATGCATAAGCAATCACTTTTTCTCTTTGCATCAGCACCGCGCCCAACCCTTTGATTGAAGCATCACAATAAGCGATAAAGTGTATCTTCATTTCCTTCGGGTAACGCCAGAATTTTGCGCACTACCAACTTCTGCTTATCATCTGAAAAGCAGCTTCTGCTGTTCACTCCATCAAACTTGATCTTCTTTGTAGATCAGCTTGGTCATCTGGCTTGCGATCTTTGAGAATCCTTCAATGATACTCGGTAGAAGCCTGCTAAGCCCAAAAATTATGAATCCCGTTGGCAGACCTAGAGATGAAACCAAATCTTTGGCGGATATCAATTTTTGGCAGGATCCACATTGACTACCCTGACCTGTCGATCACGTGACCAAGGAACTATAACTTTTAGGGATCCCAGAATTTCGCATTTAAGAATTTGCATACAAACACGTTCCTTTCTTCACACAAACTACCAGGATCTAACTTGAGGTAGCTTGCATGCTCGTTGCTCGATCTTTCGAGTATAATACACATCAACTGTCCATCAATAAATCTACACAATTACACGAATTCTTATCACAGGCTAATGGTTGGCACACACTCGCAAATCAATGAGAAAACCATACAATACAGGGCAGGACATTAGTCAGACCCATACGGCATAACTTGAAACTCAATAATGTCCATATCGATTCTGATCCGTCTTTGGAATAACACTTCTCTCACGACACTTATTTACAGGATGATAACCCGACCTCAGGTAATCTTTGAGTAGTAAACTTGAACCATGGTAGTTGATCGAACAAATCTCAATCCTGGAAGCGGATAACGGATCTTTACCGTCAGCTTATTGCAATTCCCGGATAATCGATGCACATCCGGAATGATCCATCTTTCTTCTGACAAACAAGACCGAGCTCCCCAAGGTAGAACAGGGTCCTTATAAAGCCTTTGTCTGAAAGTTCCTTCAATTGGTCCCGACAACTCCTTCTCATCTCGGATGGAGCCAGTCGATAAGTGCCCGTGCAACTGGCGCAGCACCAGTAACAGATTCGATCTGAATATTCCACTTGGCGGTTGTGTGGAAATACCCGGCAAGTCCTCGGGGAATACCTCAGGAAAGTCCTTGAACTATGGTACATCTTCCAAGTTTGCTTCTCTTCGACTTGTCTTCCGCCTTTTTCATAGTAACTATGTGTCTAGAAAGATAAAATCCCTCCAGCAAATACTTTGGCTTTGTACACAAATATGATGTTCATCGGGATCGTGTCCGTCGTTGCTTCCCGTCACCATGAAAAATTAAAGTCTTGTTTCCAAGGAACCACCAAACAAGCTTCCTCATCACAGACGATTACGCATTAATATTTAGCATAACCAGTCGCATGCCGATAATGACGTCAGAAACTACCCTCTCAACGGGAGCATCAAGTCAGATGTTGAATGGGATGAGTTTAGAAAGTTTAGAGTGCAACCCCGTAATAAGTGTATTAACCCAAAATTATTCTAGGGTCAGCTTCTACTCAATCTCATTCCTCCTGGTCAAATATATTGGGATGATTATCAATCAAAGAACAAAATGCATTAGATATGAAACTTCAATCGGCACCAGTGCCAAATAGTAATTGAGAAAGCCATAACGGTTATTTAGGAGGAACTTACGCGTGACAACATTGAGAGTTCGGGTTTAGTTCCAGCATAGCCCACAAATAAGCTCTTGCACAGCAATGCCATTTCCAGCCCGATTCCCTTGGTTTCCCATTCGTCAGCCTTTGGCAGTCACTCCTGTAGTGACTTGCACTCCACACTCAAAAGCAAGTGATAACTCGGGGGATTTGTCCCTTGGGTCCTCTGTTATTGTATGTTGTTGTTAGTTTCTTGTTGTATTCTGCAGTAGGTCCGAACTTTACAGTTAGTTGCGCCTTAACCCCCTTTTTGAGTGACCATCTTTCTTGCTAGTTAGTTGCACCTTGAGTACATGGCCCATCGTGGTGATAATTGCACCTGGTACATAGAGGTTTGGTTCCTCCATAAGGCTTCTTATCTCCAGGCCCAGCAGTGTAAGCCCGTGCCACATTGTTTCTTTTGAATGGTTGTTGTTGGTTTTGGGTGTTCCTTGAAGTCTCTTCAATTTTCCTCTTATTCTCTGCTTGGCGTTCAGCTGCAGTGATCATCTTTTTGTCCATCATTTTCTTCTACTGAAGCAAATTCAATGCCACTCTTTGCATGGACTGAGGCTTGGATGCCTTAACACTGCCATGAATCATGTCGGGAAGACCACCGACATACCTTTCCACTTTAGCTGATTCCTCAGGGAACATTCTATCACACATGAGTGCCAACTCTTGGAATCGTTGATTGTAAGTCATCAAATCAGTACCTCTCACCTTTAGGTTCCAATACTCAGATTCCAGCTTTTTGATCTCGCCCCTAGGGCAATACTTATCTGTTATCATCCTTTTCAAAGCCGTCCATGGCATTGTATATGCAACATCTTGTCCGACAGCCCTTACGTGTGAGTTCCACCACGTCAGGCACTTCCTTGAGAGTACACGAAGCAACCTGAACCTGATTTGTAATACACAGTTGCTGTGATAAGTGAAACAGATCCATCTTTCTGCCCATTGGGTCAGGCCAACGTACTCCTTCAGTGCCATTTGAAATTTAATAGGCTGGCAACTTCACAAGAAGTCCAGTGTAAAGTGCATTCTCTTTGATAGTACTTGCTACTCCGCCGGTTCCTGAACCATGGCTGTTATCGCCATCTCTGCTTCTGCTTGCATCACGTTCTGCCAAAGCAGCAGCAACGCCTTGATCAATCAAAGCTTGGATTGAGCCCAGTGACAGTGTTGGTAAAGAGTGGTTGTGTGGCGGCGTTTCCTCGTAGCTCTCATGTTGGTATCATTTTTCTTCAAAAACACAAGGAATATAATATACTTCAGGTTTTCTCACACAATCATCCATAACACATCACATCATGCATACTATAAATAAAAGAGATCAACTATAATCCACCAATGAAATATACAACTGAAAGTGAAATCAACAATGACATAAATAGATCAAAATTCATACATAACAACATCAATAATCATACATGGTGGTCCTGATTACAACATGCTCAGTACAATGAGATACAAAAAGTGAAAATATGGACCTAAGGCGGTGTTAGCTGGGGATCACCCATAATTACTAACAAACTCCTAACAATGATAGCTAAAAAGAAAAACAAACAAGTCCTTACAGCCTATTAGCTGGGAGTAACCCATAAAACTTAATAGGCTATACAGGATAGCTACAAATGATGCATGACTAACTGCTGCTGCCAGCCTCAGCTGGTCCATCCTGGGGCTCTGGGTCTCTAGCCTCTAGTGTCGCAATACGTCCAAGCGCTGTAGTCAACTGAGTCTGAAGTGATGTGGTCTGAGCAATCAACATGGCAACCTGTGCCTCCAGTGTCCTAACATGTGCCTCTATGGCTGCACTCCTCTCCTCAGAACTAGTCCATGCTATACGAGCATATACAGCCTCTCTATCTATAGCCAAAGCTGTGTGGCGGTGGTATGGTCTATCTCTGTATAGTGAGTTGACCAGGGCTCCCAAGTAAGCTCGGTCATCACGTGCCTCCTCAAATCGTATCTCGAACTCCTCAGTCCTCTGCCTAACAGTAGTATCAAGCTCTGTCACTCTCTGGTCGACCCCCTCTAAGGTGGTCGGTGCTATCTCCATCATGGCCTCAACAATCTCATCCCAAGTGTCAACCGCTGGAGTAGGCCTTGGCTGTCTCGCGGCACCAGCCGCTGAACTCTCCCCGATCTCGTATCCGGGAGCGGGAGTAGTAAGACAAGCTCTCTTCCGAGGCGGCATCTCAGCCTCGGGAACATCAGTCCTGGGGGAAGTAGGTGGAAGTAATGAGGGTGGTGATGCAACTGCAGCTCTCATCCGAATCCCGGCTGCCCTATAGCCTAATGGTGCTCCTGTATCAGTAGGGCTAGTAGTGAGTGGTGATGGTAGGGGTAATGGTGAAGATGCAACAGGTAGTGGTGGTGTAGGTGCGGCAGCATGCTCAGCAATGCGTGCCTCCATGGATGCCGACATCGGTGGCTCAGGTCTGACAGTCTTCCGTGCCCTACGGAGACGTGTCTGGGCAAAGGGGATCCTGATCTGAGGTGGTCTAGGTGTGGGTGCAGACTCATCAGTCTCAAATGCCTCTGTATCCCCGGCTGAGGGAACAGGGTCAACAGCAGGTATAGCAGAAGAGTCGGCCGGAGCTAGGTGCTCCTCCTCCTCCTCGTCATCCTCCTCGTCCTCGAAAGGCTCCTCATCATCATCATCAGCATCATCATCAGTGTCATCACCGGAGGGCTCATCATCTCCATCCCCTCCGTCAGCAGGGTAATCAGCATGCTCCTCCTCGGAGTCCTCCTCCGGATCCTCCTCTGGATCGGAATCAGGTACATAGCCCGGTGATAGGGCTACGGGTGAAGCATCAGCGGGTAGGGGCTGGTCCTCCATGGGTGCCTCGTCCTCCGAAGGTACTAAGTACTCAGGGTACTCAGGCTCGGGTACAAATGGTATCTCAATGGGTGATGGTGGGTGCTCAGGACCGGGCACATAATCAGGAGATGGTGGGTGCTCAGGTCCGGGCACATAATCAGGAGATGGTGGGGCTACTGGCTGCATGGGAAGTCCAACAATAATCCAACACGATGACTCTTGGTACATCCCATCAGATATCTCCACGTCGGACTCCCCAAAGACACTCCTGTTCGGAGTCAGTGTACACAGAGGTGTAGGTGACAGCGGATGATGCAGAAGACATGACTGCAGGAAGATAAGTAAACTTATATAAGTATATTATATAAGACTATCATAGTATATATGTAGTATAATATAAACATGTATACATAACATGAAAACATATAGCATAACCAGCTAATGCAACTCGATAGTGTATGTGTCCCGTGAAATGGCATCTTGAGCATCATGGAAGCTCAAGAGATGTCTATCTGGTATTGCAGAGAGCAATATGTTGAGAGCTTTCTCATTGTTTCTCCTTGCATTGACAACATTTGAAGTTTTCGGTGCAGAAGGTTGACCTGAGGAAGAAGCTGGTTCTGTTGTAGCCTGGTCACCATAGGTGATTATATCCCATAGAATATGATCAGTAATTGCAATATACTGTCTCATCTTCATGCACCATAGGTCATACTCACCCTTCTTGATGATTGGAATTCGTAGTGCAGTGACAGATGAGGCAGGAGGGTGGTTTTCAGCTTCAGACATCTTTAGTGTTTTGCAAAGATATCGGATGTTCAAAGTTCTTCTTAATCAGAGTTTCCTCACAAGCTCTGATACCACTTGTAGGATCGATGTACTCTAATATGTTGAACCTTTAACTTGTAAAGGATATTACTACCTTGAATAAATCCAAGATAATAACTATGAAACACTGACACAGAATACTATCAACTATGCGGAATCTAATTGATAATATTAAGAAGAACACACAGCAATAATCAAAAGATTACTTTTATTATCACACCTTGAACCTGCCTAACTTTGCAGATTCCTAAACACTAATAATACTAATCGCTAATACTTCTTCTAAGACTCGTACTTGTACTCGTGCCTCACTATGCCTTCCAAGGGGTCCTTTTATAGACATCAAGGATTAACCCTATTGGGCTTACAACCTTATTAGGCTTACAACCTGCCATGCTTATCTTCTCCTAATACAATCCTTCTAAAACTCTAAAACTATTATAATCAGTACTTTGATATTGCTAACAGTACTTTTCTATAACTAACAGTACTTTAACATAATGAACAGTACTTTAATATCACTAACAGTACTTTGTTATCTGCCAGCAGTACTTTACAATATTTCCTAACATAACTCTTACTCTCTCTTAATTTGGTCAAATCCTCAAAATTCCATACAATGGTCAAGCCGTTTTTACAAACGAATTAGACCTTGCATCTCTTGAATATTCTCAAGAAACCAAGGGACCATATTGCATCGATCTTCCTACTCCCGACGATATTCGTCGACTTCTTGAATTGGAACGTATCATGGTAGACCGTGCCATTAAAATTTAAACCGTCACTCTCAATCCAAATCAAATCCTCACCAAAGAACTAAGCCCCAACATGAAGCAATGGGAAGAACTCATTCGAATGTGTTCGGACTAGGAGGACATCGGGACCGTCTCCCCGCTTGTCTTGCTCACATGTTGTATTGTGTTGTTTCCGAAGAACAATACAATCTTGCTTATTTCTTTGTCAAAAGAATCGAATGTGCTAGAGCTTCTCCAACCGCAAATCTTCCATATGGCATGTTTTTAACTCGTCTTTATTGACACGTCATGGAAACGTATCCTCATCTTGACAATGGAATCTATGACATTGTTAATCGAGTCATGCGTCCTGTTGCCCTAAAACAAACTCGACGACCTCGAAGTGATCGTGGCAAGGCACGTCAATTTGTCTCCTCTTCATCCTCTCATCATCAAGGCACGTCATCTCATCAACAAGATGATGATGATGATGTCGAAACTTCTCGAGCAAGTACTCCATCTCCTACCACCTATATTAACTCTCTTGGTTCACTCAACTACCAAAATTACCAAATACCTTCCTCTTCCGAACAAACCGGTGAAACTATCTTTACACGACAAACCACCTTGCCCAACCAAACGCAACGAATGCATGAGGAGATGCGCAGAGGGTTCAATTCATTTGGAAAGTCATTACAAGGAGTGTTTAGCAAGAAGAAGAAGTGAAGACATAGGAGAGAAATTAGCTAGATAGCTAAATGTAGTTTAAGATAATTTTTAACTTGACTATGTGTATGTTCTAAACAACTTGTGTGGTGATTATCCGATTTATTCGGAAAGACTTGGTTATTAGTTATCTTTAGATGCTTATTTGCTATGATGATTTAAACCTTTGGATGTTTTATTTAATCAACTACTTATGCTACTTTGGTTTCATGATTTGATGTGTTTATTACATGTTATATGATTAAATGTGCTCATAAAACTCAATAGGGCTTGCTACAAATAAACCACCAAAACAAAAATACTCTCATAAAAAAAATTCTAAGAAAAATCATTTTTTTTATGAAAAATAGAAACCAACAGAGGGCGGCCCCCTTTAATCATAACGGGCGGCCCACTTATCTTTAAGGGGACCGACCCCTAATTAAGGGGACCGCCTTATAAAATCACAGGTAAAACAGTATTTTTCCTTCTTTTTGACCCTCTTTTACCTAGTCTCAGCTATTTTTGCCTAGAATGCTCGAACATAATTTGGAATAACTTAAACTAGTTCAAACTCATTCCATTTTCAAACCATTTCCTTCCCATAAATCCCCTCTAAATAATCATCTCCAATACACCATCTTCTTCATCATTCATCAACCATTATCAACATCCATGGCATCCACTAAAGCCTTCATTTTCAAAGCCTCCAAGAGACCAAAAATCAACATCATTCAACCAAGACAATTATTTGTGGATTTAACCCAAGATGACACATAAACTCCATCACCCAAACTTCAACTCTCATCACCTAGTGCTCCTAATGCACCCTCCAAAACACCATCAACCAAAGATACTACTTCATCCTCTTTAATTGACTACACACCAAAATCACCAACTCTTTCATCATCTCCTTCCACAAATGGCTACCTAAACCCTCCATTGTCACCTCCTCTTAGAGTTCCTCCACCACCTCCAACTCAAGCACCCAACTCAATGGAAATAACCCTTTCACTCTCACCCATTACTCCACTTGATGTTCATCCAACTCACCATCACTTTTTCCACCCATCATTGGGAATCCCATCCCTTAGAATTTACTCAAAGCGCATGGTGATTCATGCCTTTGTTGTATCCATAACCGAACCCTTATTTTTGGGTTGAGAGATGAACTCCAATATATCTTTTCATATATTGAACATATGCTCTCACAGCGACCAACAACCATCATCCCACCACCCCCACCATCTTCCCCAAACTAAACATACTCTTGTTTACTTTCTTAAATAATTGTCCATCCACCATTTTGCAAGCAAGTCCTATGGAGCTTTACCAGTTATAGGACTTTTTGTAGTTTAAAATTTTCATGTATGTTAGCATGTTATTTATTTTATATGCATGAGTGTGGTTCACACACTATTTTATGTTAAATGGATGATTATTGTTGGTTGCATTATCATTATGCCATATTTTTCCTCACTTGCTACATGTTAGAAATATTTGTATTTTTTAACTTGTTTTTGTAGCAAAAAAACCATAGCTCGATTTCTTGGTGCCCTCGAACGAGGGGGAGCACACATCAAGGGGGAGCATTTATTTCGTCGATTTTACTAGCAATTCTCGATGATGCCTTTTTGATTCTACAAAAATTAGGAGAAATGACATAAAACTCACTAAATACTTGTTTAAAAATAATTTTACATTTAATGAGTTTAAATTTTGTAATCATAAAAAAGGGGGAGATTGTTAATAAAAATAATGCCTAAAAACATTATTAATATTTTTCACATCTTTACGTTTTGATAATCACAAAATATAAAAACGTTCAATGTAAAAATAAACGTAAACAAGTAATTAGTAGTAAATTTTCATTTCGAAAATTATATCACTTAAAGGTATGAATAAATAAATGCTTAATGCATTTTATGATCAAAGGAAATTTTTATTCAACCTCACACTTTTATAAAATGTTGTAAATATTTTTATAAACATTACAAAACATTTTCTACAATTAAAAGAAATGTTTTATTCAAAATAAACATTTTGAAATTCAAATTTTCGGACTTAAAACGGCTAGAAAGTTCCAGAAAATTCTCCCTACACAAAAGGACAAACTGGGGAGCACCCAGTCTAGGGCGGCCCCCTTAAATACACGGGCGGCCCCCTTAAAATTAAGGGGACCGCCCACCTATTTAAGGGGACCGCCCATAGGTAGACGCTCCTCCAGTTTGTCCTATAAATACTAGACTTTTCCCTACTATTTACTCACCTTTTGCGCTCATTCTTTCTAATAAAAAATAGTCCACACATCTCATTAAAATCCTTTGATCTTTTAATCATAAAGCTTTCTTTCCATGTGATCCAAGCTCAAATCCTCAAGTGCAAGAGAAGAATACTTCCTACCATCAAGTGAAGAAGTATTATACCTTTGTGTGTTGTTGCAATCTTATTGCATCCATATCATAACTTGTAAATCATTTGTATATCTTGTAAAGTTGTGTAGTTGTTAGATCTTAATGATTGTTGTAAATATAATTGGATCTTGGTGATCTTTCCTAGTAGTGTTAGTTAGGTGTGATTATAGTAGTGGCTTGGTGAAGTAGTGGTGTGAAGAAAACTAAGGTATGAAGAAGTTGTGTAGTCATGATCAAGTAGTGAAGCAAATTTGTGTAGTGAAGTTGTGATAGATTGGTTCTAGCTAAGATTAGAACTCGACATCTAGCTTAGTGTCAGAAATCAAGATAAGCGAAAGTTGTATATGGTTTTCTCCGCCATAAGGGAGTTTGTTGACATAGTGAAGAAAAATCTCGAGTTAGGTGCTCGAGGAGTCAAGTAGGGCGAAGAGGTGATTCGTAACCGAACCACTATAAATCCTTGTGTTGTGGTTTGATCTTTCTAACTCTTATCTCTTATTTCTTTATTTGTTCTTACTTATTTATATTATTCATATTATGCAAGTATTGAATTCACAAAAAGTCAAATCTAAGTTTTTATAAACAAACATAAACATTCAATTAAAAAGCGGTAAACTATTCAACCCCCTTCTAGTTTTCCACAATCACTACATCAGGGATTCATATGAGAAGAGATTAATTCAAGTGATCAAGATTCACACTGATCATAATGTTGTAGATTTACTCACAAAGGCATTTGATGTTAGTAGATTTCAATATCCGATTGCAAGTATTGGAATTCTTAACCCCTGAAAATGATTAAGTTTAGGTTAATTTTGTTTTATATTCAGCGGATTAGCACAATAATGCTTTGACCTAGAAAAAAACAGCAGCTAATGATGGAATTAAAGTTAGTGTTGTTGGACTAACTTACTACTGGTAAGTATAATTAGTTCTGATGTTATAATTAATACTGTGAGCAATGAGTGAAAGAAAAAACAAATAGAGAGAAAAAGTAAGCTTAAAAGAATTGAGAGAAATAAAAAACAAACAGAGAGAATTGTCAGCAAAAAGAATTGAGAGATAAAGTGAGAATAAAAACAGAAAAAGAGCTTGTGGGAATCAAAATTGATGATGGAAATGCTTTTTGGAACGAAATTGAGGTTAAAACTGGTAACTCAAAAGTTAATGCTGCTGGGCATTACTTAGTGATGCTGGGCATTACTTAGTGATGGGCGAAAGTTAGTACTGCTAGGCAAAAGTTAGTACGGCTAGGCAAAAGTTAGTGCTGCCAGGCTACTTACTACTGCTAGGTTACCGTTGGAGTTACAACTGCTGAGGGTATTCTTTGACTATAAAATGAAAACTTCGCGTATAGGTTTTCTTTAATACCTATTTAAGCGCATACAATCACACCATATTTGTTATTAATCTTCTAATACTCTCTAAATTACAAACCCAAACTCGATTTCATCACCAACTTCAACAATTATCATTCATAAAGGCTCTAAAATTTGTTGATTCACACAACATGGTCGCTTACTTGGAAAAATCTACAGAAAATGTTGATTTTGATGAGATAGTGGACTTTCTGAATGCTAACCCTATCAAATATGCCTTAACTGTAAGTCCTACTATCTATGTGTCTTATATTGAGCAGTTTTGGTCTACTACAAAGATCAAAATAGTCAATAATGAAAGATAAATACGTGCTAAAGTTAATGGCAAGACAATAGTAATATCAGAATCATCTATGAGGAGAGATCTTCAATTTAATGATGAGGATGGTATTGCTTGTCTCACAAATACTGAAATTATTGAAAACATACCATCTTACAATGTTTAAGTTCAAAATCAACTGCTTGGAATGAATTTGTTAATAATATTGCATCTGCAGTTATATGTTTGGCTACAAATCAAAAGTTTAAGTTTTCTAAACTGATTTTTGATGGTATGTTGAGAAACTTGGATCCTAATTCTAAAAAGTTTTTAATGTATCCAAGGTTTTTACAACTGTTTTTGAACAATCAAATTGAAAATCTTACA
>BQNB010088332.1:0-21790 GCA_026074375.1 Tanacetum coccineum | reverse complement strand
AGAACATCAAAGTGATACTTAAAAGTATTCATAGTGACAATGAAAATCCTTCCAGAGCTAACATCAAACAAGCTCTGCGGTAGGTAACTTGTGAGATCCTACACGGATCAAACTTGTAATACTGGATATCAATTCGGTCTAGCTTATGAATTGACGAATGAATTTTGCAAAAGATAAAAGTGTTGGTGTGTTATAAAAATTGTTTGCATCTTAACATACCGACTAATTTTCCTAAAACAATTTTCAATCTTATGTCTATGGGAAGCCTTACAAGGGTATCTGGACATAGGAAAGCTGAACATAAATTGATGACTTAATCAGGAAGACAATGTTATCCCAATAACTAATCCATATCACAACACATACGCTATACCAATAATCTATAAGCAAACCTAATAAGCTTAAATAAGCTTCGAACCACAAGAGAAAGAAAGAGAGGAAATAGAAGAATATTAGATCAAGAGAAAGAGGTGGAGGATCTTTTACATATATGAAAACACACACATAAATGACCAACACCCTCTCCATGTGTGGAGAGGGTCTATTTATACCCTTGATCAATCTTATGGCTTATGGGCTTTGTAGATGGTCTGGGCTTGGCTTGTGTTGGGCTTTGGCCCGTTACATGGACGTTACTTGCTTAAAGTCCAAGCCTATTTATCCCAATTAGCCTATTACAATACAAGACCTAATAATAACTGAGATGAAAAATAACATTCTTGTTCGACTTAATAGAATTAAGGCTAACAATCTCCACCAATGTTGAGGTCTTCCTTGATCTCCCTAATGTTGACGTTCTTGATGGAGGTTATCTTGATTTGACTTTATCTTCCCCAATGTTGAAGATATGACGTTTGAGTTTTGCCTTATTTGGTCTTGTCTTTGTCTTTTCCTGTTTGTAATGGCTCTTTTCATTTATGCTTAAGACGATTGATAACATTCTTTCGGTGACATTTATGTGATATTGATCTTGAACCTTTATCTTTTGACTTTGACTTCTTGAGATCTTTTATCTTGCATTATCTCATTGACTTGAATCATCTTGATTTTACTTTCCTTGATCAACTTGTGCTCTTGACCAACATACTCATACTTATTGCATTTTTGTTTGACTTATATGATCATAAGGCTAACAATCTCCCCAAAATACGATTCTTGATTTGACTTTGAAGATCTTTAAGGAAGTTTAGTATCAACAATCTTGATGCTGAATGATTGACTTCGAAAGCTTGAGTATGAGCATGTGGTGATGAATCCGACTTCGCTGGTACATGGTTGCAACACCGACGTTTGAATCTGCATTTAAAAGGTTAGTGATAAACAACAGATATGGATGAAAGTGTCTTTGTCACTTCGTCGAATACGGTTGCAATAACCACGGTTCCCCGTTAATCAGTATAAATACTGCCTGTGATCAGATAGAATTCATATGAATCTTCTTGACAGGGTTTCGCAGTTGTACTAGCCGTTCTCGTTACCGGAGCGTCTCAAAGCAGACAACACGGTAAGAGTGAATCAGATAGTTACTATCTTTCTGATTAAGTCATCAATTCATTTACTGGACCAAATCGATATCCAGTTATCACAAGTTCGATTCATATAGAATCTTGCAAGTCACCTACCAAGAGCTTGTTTGATGTTGGCTCAAGCAGGATTTCCATCTTCACTGTGAATACTTAAGTATCACTCAGATGTTCTGGCAAGATCTCAAGGATAATGCGTAGGACTCTTTGTTACAGCTTGTGAACTTTATGGTGTTCAGTGTTATACATAGATTGTGTCCTAATGAGATTTATAATTGTGATCTTTCTTGGCTTTAGACTCGATTTGTGCACTTTGGTTTTAGTAATCGGCGGCTGGAGCTGACTGCCACCTATTTAATATTAACAATCTCAGAGTGAGATGTCAATAGATAACGTTTGTATCTCCGTGACAAATAAGATAAGTTTCTTTTAAGAGAAACCCGAATGGCTGGGAAGGGTTGTGCATTGCATCACTGGGTCCATGACGGCTTTCTTCAATACCAACAATCATCTTTGTGATTTTGATATATTACGTATTAACTCAGTTTCTACCTAAGTTGTGTGGAAGGCTGCTTTGTTTTCACCCTTTATCCACACTTTTCTTTTTCATTCTTCAACCCCTTCTATGCTTACCAAGACGTCATCACTAACACCTTGTTGTGATTGTTCCAGTGTTAGCTCAACCTTAGTCATCATTTTTCCCTTATTCTCATTCATCTCCAATCATACCTAAGGACTTCTAATTCTATCTATGGAATGTCTTTGGGTAGATCCCTCCGGTTCTGGTTGGATCATAGAACTTATACCTAACCTTAACCACCTTATGACTTCATCGACGTCGTGAGTTAATTGGTTGTGGGTATATAGACCAAACCATGAAACCATTGATACAGACATTTTGAAATACTCCCTTACACATGTGCACCGAGATTCAAAATTGTTTTGCACATGAAGGAAATAGTTGCATTTAGAGTCTTAAAGATCACATTCTTCTATATCATATTTTAATCACATTTTCTCCCCTTATTTAAAATAATAAATCTCTTAGTATTTAAAATACCAATTGATTAAAATTTATGACATAAAAAATTCTATGAGGAGAAAAATTATACCATGATATTGCATGAATTTATTTTTCTGATAGCTCATCCTCAACATAGTATGTGGGATACCACTAGTTTATAAAACTTGACGTAACAAGGAAAAAATGATATGACACCACAAATATATTGAAGACGGAGTGAGATGCCTTAGTGAATAATGTATATTATTAATTGACATTATAATTTACACATTTTAATTTCATGAAATTTTTTTGGATACATAAAATTGACATTCATGAGATGTACCAAAAAACATTAAAAGGCTTTGGTTTTAAAAGCTCCCCCTTAAAAACTGATATACATAAATATGACATTTTGAGAAAAATTGATACCATAATCTTTTAAACTTATTTGAGGAAGGGAGTGTTAAACACATAATTTTAACAAATACAACTTTTTATGGAAATGTAACATAAATTATATTATAAACAATTTGACATTAAAAGTCTTTTTTGAAAAATTATGTTCAACGGTTTTAAAAACCATGATATAAGACTTCTCTTCTATTTAAAGAGTAAGCGCACTGAAACGTACACTCCCCTATTACATTCGGGTCCGAGTTATGCACTGAAATGTACATAAGTCATTAGAGAAAAATTTAGAAATGACATGTTTTGAAAGAATTTGAAACTCTTGCTCGAACTTCATTTACACGCCCGTGTCGATGTTAATCAACATTTCTAGGTACGTAAATGTCATCGATTCCAAGAGACATGTCGAGAAGATTCTTTTTGGTATTTTTGAAATTTTCTGATTTTATATTTTGTTTTTCTAGGTTTTATATTTTTGTATTTTCTTTTTGTTGGTTTTATATTTTTGTATTTTCTTTTTCCAAAATATTTATAAATCAAAATAAAGAGAAATTAAAAATATTTACAAATTCGATGTTTGATGGATCAAGCAGATTCGTTTGCCAGAACCTTCAGTTCTTCTGGAGTCAAACATCTCATACCGAGTCGTCTGACGAGATACTTAAACCTATCTTCCAACAGAGCTTTAGTAAACAGGTCAGCTAACCGGTATTCAGTTCCGACAAAGAATAATTCAACAATACCCTTTTCAACCTGTTCCTTTATGAAGTGATATCTGACATCGATGTGCTTGGTACGGGAATGCTGGACTGGATTGCACGAGATGGCTATGGCTGCCTTTGAGTCACAATACATAGGTATTTTATCAAAGTGAAAGCCATAATCTGTGAGCTGAGTTCTCAACCATAGAACTTGAGCGCAGCACGCAGATAAAGACACATACTCGGCTTCTGCTGAAGACATTGAAGTGCAGTCCTGCTTTTTGGATGACCAGCTGACTAACTTATCACCACCTAGAAATTGTATGCCACCAGATGTGCTCTTACGTGAATCGAGACAGCCCGCGTGATCCGAATCTGAAAAAGCAGTTAGTTCGAAACCGGTGTCCTTCGGATACCAGAGACCCATGTTAATGGAGTCTTTAAGGTACCGAAAGATCCGTTTAACCGCAGTGAGATGTTTCTCAGTCGGTTTCGCTTGATAGCGAGCACAATAACATGTTGCATGTACAATATCTGGTCTACTTGCTGTTAAGTACATGAGTGCTCCGACCATACTATGATATTTCGTTTGGTCGACCGGAGTACCACTCAAGTCAGCATCAAGGTGTTTTGTAGCCATTGGAGTACCAATGCTATCACATGAGGTCATACCATGCTTTTTAAGTATCTCTTGAGCATACTTAGCTTGGTTTATAAAGATACCATGAGGGGATTGGTGGATCTGAATTCCTAAAAAAATTTCAACTCCCCCATCATAGACATAATCAAACTTACTGTGCAATAGTTTTACCAAATCGTATGAAAGTTTAGGGTTCGTAGAACCAAAATTATGTCATCAAAATAAATTTGCACAACAGTATGTCTTCCTATGTTAGTTATGAAGCAATTTGGATCCAATGAACCGTTTTGAGAATCCTTCGATACAAGGAAGTTGAAGAGTTCATCATACCACGCTCTTGGAGCTTGTTATGAGACCATATAATGCTTTCTTGAATGGAAAAACTTTGTCATGATGATAAGGTGTAACAAATCCACTGGTGGTTTACGTACACAATCCTTCCTGCAGAGGTCGTAAGAAAAGCCTGTATTATACATCCATTTGGTACACTGTAAATGATTTGTGTGCAGCATATGCAATGAACAACCGTACAGCTTCCAACCGAGCAACTAGTGCAAATGACTCTTCGAAATCAATTCCTTCCTTTTGAGCATATCCCTTAGCTACAAGACGAGATTTGTTGCGAATAACAGTATTTTCCTCATCACGTTTGTTTTTCCAGAGCCACTTTAAGTTAATGACATTTTTGCAAAGTGGTCTGTCGACTAATTCCCATACATCTAATCGATCAAACTGATGAAGTTCTTCCTGCATTGATTCAATCCATGCAGAATCAGCCATGGCTTCTTTGATGTTCTTTGGTTCGGTTCGACTCACGGTGAGTGCGAACATACACATCTCGCCATCTGTTTCTAGCTGACGTCTTGTTCTAATTGATTGAGAAGGATTTCCAATGACTTGTTCTAATGGATGATCTTTTGTCCAACGTTGTGCAGAAGGATGGTGTTGATAGAAAGTATGCATGTTTGACGAATCAACATGACGAGACGATGTCTCCCCTTGTTCTTGTACCGGTGTACTAAAGATGTTGATAAATTCATCGTCGTCAAATTGTGCATTTTCGGTATTGGTTTCTGCTTGAATAATGTTCTCAGGTGCAGTGACAGTTGGTACTTGAGTTGGAGTTTGATGTGTTGATTGAATGTTCAATGGAGGTGGATCTGCAACATCGGTTGTTGTAGAAGTGTGAGTTGTGTTATGTTGTTGACGTTTATCGGGATTATCAGCAGCATGTACAGCGGAAGACTTTGACACAAATGGAGAAGTTCCATTAAGTATTTCACTGAACATCGGACTATATAGCAATTCCAGCTCATTTGACGTTGTTACTGTCTCAGCTACTTGAGGAACATTTTCTTGACTTTGTGGACCGGGACTTAAACTGTCTTGTTCAAGTACCGTTGTCGTACATTGTGGACCGGGTCAAAATTAACGTGATCTGACGCCATCTGAGGCAATTCGTCAAAAGTTAACATGAATTGTTTCAGCTATTATTCTTGTTCTCTTGTTAAATACCCTGTAAGCCTTTGACTGAGTAGAATACCACACAAAAATACATGCATCACCTTTTTCCTTCATTTTATCAAGATTTTCACCATCTTTGACGATATAGCAAAGAGAACCAAAGATGTGAAAGAACTTAACTGACGGTTTCCGGGCATTGATGATATGGTAAGGTGTTTTCTCATGTCGAGGAATTACAAGTGAACTGTTTTGAGTAAAACATGATGTTGCAATTGCTTCAGCCCAGAAGAACAAAGGAACTTTAGCGGCGCTTAGCATTGTTCGAGCAGCCTCAACAAGAGTACGGTTCCATCTTTCGACAATGCCGTTTTGTTCAGGTGTTCGAGCAGTTGACGTTTTGTGTTGCGTTTTTCTTATTGAAGACCCTTTTGCAAGCAAGTACAAACGTTATGCTGTCCAAGTCGTAACAAATATTGCGTTTTGCCTAGAAACATTGCGTTTTGTCCCTTGCAGTTTGTCTAGGGCATTGCTATTTGGTTGCATTTGGTCACATTTGTAATCCACCAATTCTCTCTTAATCTAACCTTACTAGTTTTTCTCTTTTCTTTTTCTTTCTTTCTTTGCTGGCTTAATCTTTGAGCTTATTTGGGTTTGCTATTAAGTTGTGAAGGATATATATATACGACCAACATGTGGTATCACTCGCCAAGGGGTGTGTAGTGTTTGCTTGTGTGTCAAATTCGTGACTAGGTTGTTGGTTATTTTTTTTGGTTCGAAAAAGATTGTTAGCCTTAAAATATGTCGGCTAATATGGAATTCCATTAGTTTACATTAGCCGGACACGCAGGGACTAGAAATGTTAAGTGTAGTAAGTAGATCGTGTCGCGGGCTATATATATCCCTTCCATACTTCCATGGAGGGGTGAGGAAAAACATTTGTCTCATAAGTGTGTGGTGTTTCTCTCTCTAGAAAACACATACACTCTTTCCTTTCTCTCTCTTATAAAATGGCAACTTATTATTTCTATCCTCCCCGACCTCCTGATCGTCCCTTGTTTTGTGAATCTTTATGGTTAACAATTGGTACCAGAGCTGCAGGGGTGTTTTGTATTTGTGTGGAATTCGTGGGTTAGTTGGTTTTTTTTTGTTTGAAAAAATAGCAAGATTTGTACTTTCGGGTTAAAGGTGTTAATGATTTGTACTTTCGGGCTTAGAACTATCCCTTGCATCATTACTAGGTGGTTTTAACATCATTTTGTAGCTTTCAACAAAGTTTGATGATTTTTTCTTGGCTGCATTTTGACTAACTGAAGGGGTGTTCTTGATTGCGTTTTGCTTCATTCATTGCGATTTGCCTAAAGATTTCTTGCGTTTTGCTTCAGAGAAAGTACACTGCGGTTTGTCATTTTGTGAAGGATAATGTACTACGTTTTGTCTTATTAGGCTTTGTGTTTTGGTTCTATGTTTTGCCTCTACATTTTGGTTGATTTTACAGGTTGAGATTTGCCATTGCGTTTTGCCTAATTGAAGACCCTTATTGCGTTTTGCCTAGGGGAGACTCTGTCCATTTTATTTCTTGGTTGCGTTTTGTCTTAAGAATTGACTGCGTTTTGTCTAAGGTGCCTTACTGCGATTTGCTTCCTGCATTTTGTCTACCTTGAAGACCTATATTGCGTTTTGTTGGACAGAAACTCTGGCAAAATTTCTTCTTCACTGCGTTTTGCCTCAAACCAAATCAAACTACTAGGACTCTGGACTTTAATTCGAAATTCGAGGACAATTAATCAAACTAACCACAAATCACCTTAAAACACAATCAGTTACTCACGCACGGTTTTCTATTGAATTTTTGTAAAATACCGTTAAACTCTTTATCAGGTTTTTTTTTAATCATAGACTTGTAAAATCCGTGATCGATTTAATTTTTATTCAATAACCTTAACTCAATCACATCACATCCACTTAAGATCAAACAAATCTTTCTTCACTTCCAATTATCCGATAAAATGGAATAAGAAAGATACCTTATCTTACGTTTAATTGTTTGGAATCAAGGAAGTACATCAAATGCAAACTATTAAAGGAAGAAAATCAATAGAAAGTTGCATGGTTATCTTTTTCAACGACTTCAATCACACCTTCTAGCGTCTTTCAAAACAAGGAACTTAAAAGGAAAGTCGAACGGAAGAATGGATTCGGACGCGCGTTTGTGCACACTCTTTTGTCAAGACTTGAGATTTTTACAGGCACGATGTTCCTAAAACATGGATCAACTTCAAAAGAAACTTGTTGAAAACCAACTAATGTTAATGAGATTGGATTCAATGGCTTCTTTTTTAAGTTCTCGAGACACAGTTTCTGATGTTCATAAAGTCATAAGATTTATTGAATGAGGTTGAATATAATTATAATGTACACCCACAAGCAACAAAAAAAAATTATAACTTTTCTAAAATTCACTCAATCTGTTATTCCAGAATTCCTTGAGAATTACTGGGTCCAATTCAATGGAAATTATGTCAAAAAGTCGATTGATGAAAGAATGCACTGCATAAAGTGAGCTGACAGTTAGGGTGATGAAAAGACAGACGCAAATGACAATGAATAAAAGGTTGATACGAGTAAAGAATTGGTATGTATAGTTCAGTCTATTCAATTAAAAAGCATAGGGACAAAATCACAAGGCAGGATTTATAAGTCAGCAGATCAGGAAATGATTGCCCTTGTTGGATGATGACAGATATCAGGACAACATATTCTGATGAAGAGCCATAGGCTGAGGTACAGATGACTACTAATAATAATGTATCTGCTAAAGGACAACAACATACTGAGCAACATGAATTCATTAATGAAGGGAGATTGTCCATAAGTCTCTAAATGCTGAACAATGTCATGGACACATGTACTTATGCCTTACTAAATTACATCTGTTGACAACGACGCGAATTGAACTCTCAAATCAAATTACTAGAGTCTGAAATATGTTTGTTCTCAAAAAGACTGTTGCCAGTGTCAAAAAGATTTTGCAAACTCGAAGCAATTGTATTAATCTTGAATACAAAATGGAAACATTGCTTTTTAAATTCACGGGCAACAGAGTCAATTTTTGAACGAGAAAGGTAATGTAGCCAAGGTTAATTAATGACATCGTTGAAATTGAACAATATAGATCGAATTTGACATAGTGTGGCTAAATATTAACTTGCATGTGACATGAGTTTGTTACATAAGGAAAAAGAGCTTGAAACAGACTTCAAAGATCTTTTTGATTCTATCAAAATGACACAAGTTTCAGACCAAAAACCAGAATGGACTCTTTAATGACCACAACTGAAACAAAGTCTAATGAAAATGCTGAGTTACTAGCTCAGTTCGAAAAAAGGGGTTTGCAATTGCAGCATTAAAAAATGAGTTAAGGAAACTAACATGAAATATTGTGAATACTAAGTTTGAAAAACCATCAATCTTGGGGAAACCAGTTTTACAACCACACAGAAACCAAAAAGTTGTTAGACAACCGACTGCGTTTAAGTTAATGAACGGACCTATAATTTCATAAACCACGGTTTGCTGCCCTAAGTTGATGGACAACGACTTGTCTAAAAAGTTTAGTCACTATCTACATTATTACCTAAGTGGAAGAGAATTTTGACAGGCATTTCTCAGTACATGATTGCACCTAGCTCATTATAGGTATAGCGCAAATGACATGTTCATAATCACTACTAGAGGAGGCTAAGAAAAAAAGGACACAAAGAACACTATAGGAACTTCTAGAAATTTTTATGACTCCAAAACATTTTGTTTGCTAGAACATGTTTGAATTTGTGTCTTTAATGCAAATCAATAGATTCTTGTTGTTTAAAAAAAATTCCTGAATGTAGTCAACTAGCCTGTGCTTAGGTTTCTTCAATATATTGAACATACGTAATGCAACAATCCCGTGTAGAGAATTAAAGGGTTGCTACGAATACACAAATAGACAATTTCAAAAGACATAGGTTTTCAAATAAAAAGGGACTTCCACTGTGCATGAGAAAACAACAAGTCCTAGTGATCTTATTGTCTAGGTGGCAACCAACGGGTAGAATTCTCAAGACTGTTTGTCTTAGATGGGTTCCAACAGAATGTATTCACCTCTAGCACAACAAAAGGTTGACAGTGAACCCCTAAATGGTTCAATAGATAGGATATCACTAACAATGTGAAAGCGGATCAAGTCTTGATGTTTTGGCAAAGTACTCAACTTATGTACAGGTTACTTCGTTCAAGTTATTAAGGAAGCGACTCAGAGTTAGTTATAACACCCTGTGTTTTCAAAGTAATTGACGACGAGCGATAAAATTTATATTTTAATTTTTAGTGTCGTTCGCGTTGTTGTAATTTATGTATTGAGTTAAAATAGCGTAAGCTAAAAATTAGCGTTTAAATGTAACGCGGCATTCAAAACAATTAAACGTTTGCATCAAGCAGTACTTAAATATTTATTTTGTGAATATTAATGGTAGGATGTTCATTGTATTTTTATAGCGATAAGTAAAGTGTATACGTTCGCGATAAATTAAGTTTGGCATACCCGGAGAACCACAAAAAACTTTCTATGCTTCAGGCAATTACCACATTTTATACCCAATACATAAAAATTTCAAAAATATGTCACCTATATCTCCTTATGGCCGGGATTTTACTTCAATTGATGCTAAGAAATAAGAGAATATTCATCAAGTGTCTTTGTAAATTTCTTCACTATAAACATATGTTTCTTTGTTTTCCTTGACACTAGTCTTTCCTTAATGACACATAGATATGTTCACTTGACTAACTATTGCACCTTTTTTTGACCTTCTACTCTTTTTTAAGGCAAGTTATAATAGATACAATATACTCTAGTGAAAAAGATCAAAATTCCTCTCCTTTTGTGCTTTCTAAAGCCCTAGGCTAACATGGCTACAACCAAACAATCCATAACAAAAATTTTATTCAACCTTTACACTTTTTAACATCCATTTAGACATTCTAAGGTTTTACAAGCATTGGGCTAAAGCATTTTCAAGTAATAATCAGGGAAAAGGTTGACTAGGGTTTTATTAAGTAATATCAAAGGGTTTTTTCGTAAGTGCAAGCTTTTCGATTTTAAGGATAAACACGGGTTTGCATTTGTTTTCCTCATCATCATAAATTTCATAAGTTACTTTAAACCTTTTGCTTTTAGTTTATGAGTTATTTTTCATATATGAATGTGCTATATAGTGATAATCAACATTAGGAATACTTTTGAACATCAAAAATTTACATTTTACTTGTGATTTATGAAGTTGGTACACTTTCTCACATGTTATGATCTTTGGTAATATCATGGAATAAAGGATATATAAGTCTTGTCCAATCTTGGTTTAAGCATAAAAATGTTCTATGTAAACTTGTAAATTAAAAGTTTAACGTAGAAGTTTTTGATTCCATGTAAAGTAATAACTTGTGATATTGATGATCTTGGACAAAGATGTACTCTATGGACAATCTATTATTATATGTATTAACATATGATTTTATGTTATAAAAGACTTGTGGTAAATTGTTGAGGTTAAAAAGTTATATAAAAACAATTTTATATAAATAAGTTTATAAAAGTTCATATAGGTCAGTAAGCTGGTTTTCGATTTCTAAACTGAGGATTTTATGTTTTTATAAAATGCTGTGGTATACATTTCACGACGATTCCGAAAAGGGATGGAAACTTGTCAAACGTATTAATAACGAATAAACTTACGTTATAAAAAACGAGTTATAGTTAATTAAATGAAGGTGAGTTCATAGCCCCACATTTTTACGATTTCAATGATTTATAACTATGGGGTGGAAACATGCTTTGTTTTATAAAATGGACGCAAGTGGATATTTTAGATTGATTACATGTTTGCCTAAGTTGCGATAACCCAGTTAAGTCCCATGTCATGAACTGTCAATTGCATAGATGTAGTTGGGAATTACATTATGTGAGCGCGAATGTTATTTAATAGATCTATTCGGGAAACGACCTCCCCGTTCGGGTGACTAGCTATCACCGAGAACGAACGTTATAGCATGTCGAATTTTGGGATGTTTTCGGGTTAAAACATCATTACGGGCTGAGTAGCAATATTATGCGAACAAGACTGTCGAGCTTCAGTGTCATGAGCTTAGTGTAAATGTAATCTAGTTTTGTGATGTCTGCATGTGTTGCATTATCACGGGAAAAGTCTTGCGGTCCTGCATATTATGATTTATCAAACCTATGAATTCACCAACATTATTGTTGACGTTTTTAAGCAATGTTTTCAGGAGATCAATAGGCATGGGATGCCAGGGATGCATTGGGTTACATTTTGGATTGCACGCTTAAAGATTTAGGTGCATCATATTTTGGGGAATGTATTGTCAACTTTTGTAATATTCAACAATGAACAAGTAAAGCTATATGCTTTTGTATTAAGTCTTTCAATTAAATCCAATGTATCATTTTAAACGACTTTTTGTGTCGTTCTTATATATCTTGTGCTATTGATCTTGAAGTAACACGCCCCGGACCCTTATTCCGCTGCGACCCAATTTGGGGGTGTTACAGATTGGTATCAAGAGCCAAGGTTATAGAGAACCAGGTCAAATGTTTTTGCTGGACTATAACCATTTTCAAACAACGAATTCATACAACGGGGTTGTACACGGGACATACATATGTGCATACATTCATGCATACACTATTTGTTGCATTAGTGGGACTAGATGCATTCATAATTGATATACGTGTTTATATTATAGTACGTATATTACTATGAGGGTATATTGTATATATACAAAGATGAGTTTGCATTCTTTCGCACAACTCTACAATTATTTATATAAGGGCTATTTATATAAATAGGGGAATATTTCTTTAGGCAAGGTAGTACGATAAGCTCGTAGGTCCTAAGCGCTACCTAAACATTAAGCTATCGAATATGATACCTTACCATCATTCATTTATGCCATAAGTGCATACTCGTATTTACCATACCAGCCTTATATAATATATTTATATAAGTTAAGTTTTGCTCGCTGCAAGCGGTTATGTTTTCATTATAGACGATTTCCTACACGTCTGTTTATATTAATTCTGAGCCATGGAGATTCCATTGTTGCTGAGGACCAGCCATATGCTGAGGATGCCTCACCTATTGCACAGTCACCTGATTATGTTCCGGAGTCTGATCCTGAGGCAGACCCGGAGGAGGATGACGATGAGGACCCTGAGGAGGATCCTATCGACTATCCTGCTGATGGAGGAGACGACGGGGATGATGAGATGGACATCGAGGAGGATGAGGACGATGATATGGACATTGAGGCGGATGAGGAGGATAAGGATGACGAGATGGATGTTGAGATTGAAGAGGAGGCGGAGGAGGAGCACTCAGCTCCTGCCTACCCGGTAGTTGTTGCTTTACCAGCTACTGCCCCGTCTGCAGAGGAGACTGAGCCATTTGAGACTGATGAGTCTGCGGCCACACCACCACCTCACCCTGCATATCGTATGACAGCTAGGATTACTATTCCAGAGCCATTACCTGTACCAGCATGGTCTGATTCTGAGGTTGCCAGATTGCTTGCTATATCTTCCCCACCAGCATCACCACTATCTCCATGGTCTTCATCACCACCCCAAATTCCTTTCCCACTATCACCACCCTCACCTGTATTGACAGCACCACCTCCTAGTCCTATTCGTTCATTGGGCTATCGAGCTGCCACGATTCGGATGAGAGCTGAGGCTGCAGCTACTTCCCATTCACTACCATTACCACCACCCTTCATACTCTCCCCTACCAGACCAGATGCACCACCACCCTTGCCTACATCAGCTCCTACTTCATTCCCACCACTATTACTACCCTCTGACAGTCATAGAGAGGGCAGACCCGAGGTTAACCTACCACCTCGGATGGGGTTAGGTATCGCTCTGGGTCCCAGGTATGAGGTAGGAGAGAGCTCCGCCGCTGCTGCTGCTAGACCAGCTGGAGGTCTTAGGGCAGATTACGGGCAGTTGTGCCACTATTGTAGGGACAAGGCAGATCAAACGTGACCCAGAGAGATATGTCGGATATGGGATCACGGATTCATGGGATGAGATTGTTGAGACCCTACAGGGAGCTCCAGTTAGTACTGATACAGAGTTGGGTGCACACTGAAGAGTTTGATTCTATGGTTTTTTTTTTTTAGGCGGAGAAACAACGAGATCATGACACAGGTTAATACGAGCAGGGACAGAGACAACTATTGGCCGGTCGGGTCAATATGTTGTTTAGAGATAGACGTACTCATGCACATACACGTCAGCTCATGGAGACCGAGGCTGGGATGTCTAGAGAGGCTTGGGGACGAGCGATGGATGCTAGCGATCTTGCTCATGGAGAGGTTAAATTCACTACGCACCACAGTTCATGCCACATATGTCCAGAGGATCACAGAGTTACAGTCAGCGGACCGTAGGAGACAGAGAGCGATGTCAGATTTGCTAGAGACAGACCGCAGGAGGCGTGAGGAGATAAGAGAGTTGAGAGCTGCTGATCGCACTCGACAGCAGCAGATTATTCAGACCTTGACTGTTATGCAGACACTACAGAGAGAGATGGTTCCACTTCAGGGACTGGTCACCACCTGCAGGGACAACGGTGACAGCTTACAGGGACAGGTGATGATGTTACAGGGGCAGGTTACTACATTACATGGACAGCAGGGACCCGCTGGGGGTCCTGCACGCCGAGCTGCCAGAGAGGCTGTATCAGTTCTTAATTAGACTTTTGTTATAACTATCAGTTTTGTATATAGCCTACTAAGTATTACGGGTTTAATCCCGGCTAGTAAGGCTTTAGATTATTATGCTTATTTTGTAACCTAAACATATGATCATTTTGTATCTAAACCAATCATGTATGTTTTCTAGTTATAAATGGAAGGTGGTATTAAATCTCATGTTATAATCGAATTTTGTGATAAAGTGAATGTCGATTTGGTTATATCATTTGTTAATTAAAATATCAATTGTACATTTTTACTGTGTAATGTGATCTCACTTTAATTATCAAGGATATGTTCCTGTCGTGGTATATTTTATGAAATCTAACGATATTTTATTGTTTCTTATGATTGAAGAAAATGGCACCAAAAAGAACCACAAGATCAACCCGAGCCCCACCTGTCACACCAACTCCAAATGAAACAACCACAACTGTTACTGAGGCACAACTTCAGGCCTTAATTGACCAAGGAGTTGCTGCTGCAATGGCTGAAGCGGAAGCAAGCAGGGTTAGGAATGGCTATAATAGCAATGGTTCAGGACCAAGGCCAGCCCAAACTGCTCGCGAATGCTCTTACTCTGAATTCTTAAAATGCAAACCTTTGGACTTCAAAGGCACTGAGGGAGTCGTCGGACTCACTCGATGGTTTGAGAAAATGGAATCTGTGTTTAGTATTAGCAATTGCCCAGCAACTAGCCAAGTCAAATTCGCGACTTGCACTCTGCAAGATGATGCTCTTACATGGTGGAATGCCCATGTTAAGACCACTACCACCGAAGCAGCTCATGCCATGACATGGGCAGCACTGAAGAAAATGATGACTGATAAATACTGCCCGAGGGGTGAGATCAAGAAGATTGAGACTGAGATGTGGAATCTTAAGGTCAAGGGCACCGATGTGGTGGCCTATAGTCGACGATTTCAGCAACTAGCTTTGATGTGTTCCAGAATGTTTCCAGAAGAGATAGACAAGGTTGAAAAGTATATCGGTGGCTTGCCCGATATGATACTTGGCAGTGTAAAGGCATCAAAATCGAAGACCATGCAAGAAGTTATTGAGTTTACAACTGAGTTGATGGAGGATAAAACCCATGCCTACGCTGAACGTCAGGCAGAAAGGAAAAGAAAGAATGATGATCTTTCCAAGAATAATCAAAACCAACAGAATAAGAGGCAGAACACAGGTCAGGCCTACACCGCAGGGAATAGTGACAGGAAACCATACGCTGGGTCTAAACCTCTGTGTTCCAAGTGTAATTACAATCATGAAGGTCCTTGTCCACCCAAGTGCAGTAACTGCAAGAGGGTTGGCCATGCGACCAAGGACTGTAGAATCCGGCCTGCCAATAACAACAACAACAACAACCGTAACAACAACAACAACAACAACAACCGTAACAACAACAACAACAACAACAACAACAACAACCCCCCCCACCCCCACCCCCCCCCCCCCCCCCACACCCCCCCACCCCCAACCCAAACCCCCCCCCCCACCCCCCCCCCCACCCACCCCCACCCCCCCCCCCCCCCCCCCCCCCCCCCCCAACACCCCTACAAATTAAACTCCCACCCACATGAAAAACTCCTCAACCCTCCCCCCCCCCCCCCACCCAAACACCCCACCCCCCCCCCACGCCCCCTACCACCACCAACAAAAAACAACAAAATACCAACCCAACACTTACACCCCCCCCCCCCCACCCACCCCACCACCCCCCCCCCCACCTCCTCCCCCCCCGCCCCCACACCCCCCCCCCCCCCACCCCACCACCCCCCCCCCACCCCCAACCCACCCCCCCCCCACCCACCCCCCCACCTAACCCCCCCCACCAACCACCCCCCCCCCCCCCCCCCCCCCCCCCCCCCCCCCCCCCCCCCCCCCCCCCCCCCCCCCCCCCCCCACAAAAAAAATAAAAATGCCTCACCACCCCCACCCCCCCCCCCAACCCCCCCCCCCCCCCCCCCCCCACCACCCCCACTAATCACCCATCCACTATCCCCCCCCCCCTCAAACAACATATCCCACCTAACAACAACCGTAACAACAACAACAACAACAACAACAACAACAACAACAACAACAACATTAATCAGCAGGGCAATGGTTGGCTTTGGAGTGCTGGAGTCAAGTGCATTTTAAAAGGAAACTGCCAAGACTTGTGAAACAATGACCGTGCAGTATATCAACTGGAAACTGACAGGGCTCCAGCGAAGGAGTATGTGGTGGAAATGCGGGGGGCATACCAGGACAATGTCGTTGCGGGTACGTTCCTTCTAAACAACCGCTATGCTTATATCTTATTTGATACGGGTGCCGATCGAAGTTTTGTGTCTACTACATTTAGCTCCCAAATTGACATCACACCATCTACCCTAGATCACTATTATGATGTCGAACTAGCTGACGGGAGGATAATTGGGCTAAACACTATACTTAAGGGTTGCACATTAAATTTCCTAAACCACCAATTCAACATAAACTTAATGCCTGTAGAACTTGGTAGTTTTGATGCTATTATCGGTATGGATTGGTTGGCGAAGTACCAAGCGGTCATCATGTGTGCCGAGAAGATTGTTCGCATTCCCTGGAAGAATAAAACCTTAATCATACACGGTGATGGAAGTACCCAGGGAAATGTGACACGATTAAACATCATTTCGTGCACTAAAACGCAGAAGTACATGGAAAAAGGATTTCCTATCTTTTTGGCACATGTCACAGCAAAAGAGGTTGAAGACAAGTCGGGGAAGAAGCGACTTGAGGACGTATCAATTGTTCAAGACTTTCCTGAAGTATTTCCTGAGGACTTGCCGGGTCTTCCTCCGACTCGACAAGTGGAGTTTCAAATTGATTTGGTACCTGGTGCTGCACCTGTAGCACGGGCACCTTATCGATTGGCGCCTTCCGAGATGAAAGAGTTATCTGAGCAACTGAAAGAGTTGTCCGATAAACTATATGCTTTATAAGGACACCCAGTGCCTCACCATGGGAGCTCCGGTCTTGTTGTCAAGAGAAAGACGGATCATTCGGATGTGCATTATTACCGGGAATTAAATAAAAAACTAACGGTGAAGAACCGTTATCCGCTCCCAAGAATTGATGATTTATTTGATCAGCTTCAAGGGTCGAGTGTCTACTCGAAAATTGACCTAAGGTCAGGTTATCACCAATTAGGGTTCTAAAGAAGAGATTCCCGAAGACTGCCTTCAGGAAACCGTATATGGCATTTGTATTCCAGTGATGCCGTTTGGTTTGTACCACGCACCTGCTGTACTTTATGACCTCATGAACCGAGTATGAAACCATATCTGGACTAATTCGTAATTGTCTTTATTGTTTGTTATTTTGATCTATTCAAAGAAACAAAGCAAGAGCATTGAAGAGCATCTGAAGATAATATTGAATTGTTTGAATAAAGAGGAGTTGTTTGCAAATTTTTTCCAAGTGGGAATTTTGGATTCACCAAAGTACAATTCTCGGTCATGTGATCCATAGTGTAGGAATTCATGTGGATCCAGCCAAGATCTGAATCCAATTTAAAAAGATTGGGCATTCCTTAAGTCACCAACGGAGATTCGTCATATTTTAGGTCTTGCTGGGGGATACTATCGAGATTCATTGAAGGGTTTTCAAATATCGCAAAAACCCTATTGACCAAAAAGCTTACTCAAAAGAAGGTTAAGGTTTGAATGGTGAGCGATATAAACCAAGAAGCTGCTTTCAGCTGTTGAAGCAGGTTGTGAGTGCACCAATCCTTGCATTAACTGAAGGTAAGCGAAGACTTCATTCGCATTACTGCGACGCTTCAAGAAAGGTTTTGGGCGCTTGTGTTGATGCAAAGGAGAGAAGGTGATTTATTATTGAATACACCAGTTAAAAATTCATGAGAAAAAAACTACACGATCTGATTTAGAACTTGGTGCTGTGGTGTTCGCTCTCAAGAATAGATCTGGAGACATTATTTATATGGGAAACTAAGTGTACACGGTGTATACCGATCACAAGAGTTAGAAAACACAATTTTAGATCAAAAAAGAGTTGAAATGAGGCAAACGCCGATGGTTAGAATTGCTAAGTTGATTACGATTGCGATATTCGTTATCACCGGGGAAAGCAAATGTCGTAGCTGATCGCTTTAAGCAGGAAAGAACTGTGAACCACCGCTAGAGTTCGAGCATTGGTTTATGACTATTAGTTTGGACCTTTCCCAATCAGATCTAATATGCTCAGTCCGAAGCGCAAAAAATACCCGAGCAACATTAAGCGTGAAGACGTAGTGGTGAAAATGTTGGTTGAAAATGCTAAATTTCCAGAAGGAAGCTATTTAAAGACAAAAGTTATGGAACCACGTGCGGATGGAACCTGTGCCTCATTGGCTAGAAGTGGTTACCTTGTTATGGCGATTTGCGGATGTGTTCATGGCACAGAATCCCATAAAATCAAAATACTCTTTTCATCCGGGTTCCGACACAAGTGTACCAAGAAATGAAGAAAGATGTTATATTGGATGGCCCAACATGAAAGTGAACATAGCCACTTATGTTAACATGGGTTTGGACCGGTGCTAGGTTCAAGTCCCGGGAACATCAAAGGCATACGGGATTGTTCGGTTTACAACCCAAAAGATTACCCGAATGGAAGTGGGATAACATCACTATGGATTTTGTCACGAAGCTTCCTAAGTCGTCTCAAGGCTATGATCAATTTGGTGATCGTTGACGACCACTAAGTCTGCGATCTTCACACCGATGAGAGAGACTGATCCCTTGGATAAACTTGCACGATTGTACTTAAAGGAGGTGGTCACGAGGCATGGGATACCCGTCTCAATCATTTGCGATCGTGACCCGAGATTCGCATCCAATTTCTGGAGGTCACTTCAGAACGCTTTGGGTACAAATTTGGATATGAGTACTGCGTACCATCCACAAACAGACGGGCAAAGCGAGAGGAACATTCAAACTCTCCGTGGATATGTTGCGTGATTGTGCTATCGACTTTGGAAAGGGTGGGTTAACCATTGCATTGGTCGGTTTTTCATTCAAACAAATAGTATCACGCTAGCATCAAGGCCACACCATTTTTGAAGCACCTTTATGGTCGGGAAAGTCGTGTCCACCTGTTTGTTGGACTGAAGTTGGAGAAGCTCAAATACTCGGTCCAGAACTGATCCAAGAGACCACTGAGAAAATCATCCAGATCAAACAAAGGATGCAAGCTGCTCGAGATCGACAGAAGAGTTACGCTGACTTGAAGCGTAAACCGATGGAATTCCAAGTCGGGGACAAAGTCATGCTTAAGGTCTCGCCTTGGAAAGGGGTCGTACGTTTGGCAAGGGAGGGAAGTTAAACCCTAGGTATGTTGAGATTTTAAGGTGATAGAAAGGGTTGGTGGGAAGTATGCCTACCATAGATTAAACTTCCAAGATAATTTGAGCAGAAGTTCATTAATACATTTCCTGTATCTAATCTGAAAAAAGTTGTCATGCACGACGGAACCATTAGCCATTCCGTTGGATGGACTAATCTAGACGACAAACTTCATTTTGTTGAGGATACCAGTAGATATTGGGGTCCGAGAAGTTAACGGTTTGAAGAGAAGTCGATTTCCATTGGTTCAATGTTTCGATGGAACTCCAAGAGTGGTCCTATGTTCACGTGGGAGCGTGAAGACCAATTCAAGAAGAAATATCCACACCTCTTCACCAAGACCACACCGTCGTCAAGTGCTGCATCGTGAGCCTTGAGGACAAGGCTCGTTTAACGGGGGAAGTCTATAACACCCTGTGTTTTCAAGTCATTGACGACATCAATAAATTCACAATGTACCTTTTTATTTTGTACGTGTTTGCTTGAAATTGTAAACGTTAAGTTAAATCGCGTACGCCAAAAATTAGCGTTCAATGTAAACGGGCATCAAACAATTAAATGTTTACATCAAGCAAGGGTTATATAATTATTTTGAGGATAATTATTAACTTTGTTCATTTTATTTTTATCGGATACGTAAAGTGTATACGTTTCGCGATAAATTACGTTTAGGCACTCCCGGAACCACAAAAACTTTTCTACGCTTCAACAAATACCCACATTTATACCCAATACATAAAATTTACTCAAAATATATCATCTATAACTTATGTTGCCGAAATTCTTGCCTTTTATACAAAGTTATACATAGAAAACTCTTCCTTTGGTCAAATGTACACCTTACCTCATTAATACCACACCATACTTGTCTAATTGACTAATGACCATAACCATGACCATCCCTAAGACCAAAGACCCATTCCTAAGACCTCAACATGTTCCTTTGACTAGTTTTACTTCTTATATACATGCATTACTAGCTAAGTTATTCATACATGCTTTAACACTTAGTAAAAATCAAACAAACATCCCCTTTTTCCTCTCTATATGCTACGGCATCAAACAAGGTCCCAACCAAACCTATATCAATTTTTATACAACCCATACACTTCTATATACATCTATTCTAAGGTATTCTAAGGTGATCCCAAGCATTGGCTAACCTTTTTCAAGTATTAATCAAGAAAAGCAAGATTAGGGTTTTCTTAAGAAAATAAGGGTTTTCTTAAGTGCAAGCTTTGGTTTCTAGTCTAAACACGGGTTTAGCATTTGTTTCTCATCATCATCATACCTCATAAGGTCTACTTGAACTCTTTATGTTCTTGCAATTTTCATTTATATGCATATGTTAATTCTTTATAGCTTAAATCACCATTTAGGATTATTAACATGTAAAAAGAAGTTTTTATTTATTTTCATCATAATGTACACTTTTATATATCTTATGATATTAATGATATCATGTTAAAATGGTCACACAAGTTATTTACACTCTTGGTTAAGTATGAAAATGATTATGTATTAATTAGGGTTTACAAATTTCATATAATATGTTACAAGTAAAAGAAAGGCAAATGACTTATTAATATTAATTATGGACTTTTAATCATGTTATTAGAACACTAAAATAAAGTTATGTTGGAAGAAATACACTTGTACACTTATGGTTTATATGTAAAAGTGACTAAGTATAAACTTGCGATAAAAAGGTTAATTATGAAAGTTAAGGGTTAAAAGTGTAATATGGACTTGGTAAATTTGGACATGATATATGAGACTTGTGGTAAAATACAAAAGTAGTAAAGTATAAAGAAAAAGTTAAAAATGGGTTCAACAAGCTTAAGCAAACATTCTGTCCAAAA